>JAANYP010001928.1:21110-265521 GCA_020465985.1 Centrapalus pauciflorus | reverse complement strand
TATTATTATTATTATTATTATTATTATTAGAAACATATACATTTTGTCCAAACAATATATACAATGTTGGTAAATTACTAAATTAGGACCTTTTACGACTAATCTTAATTGCTCACATGTCATGAATGCAAAAATTGAATATTACGCCTGTAGGTTTTAAATTGGGATCGACATGTTCTTCGCATTCAAGTTTACTGATTACTGAGCACTTTCATTTTGCTTTTTTTTTTTTAAAAAAAATATGCATGTATATATAATAATATTAATAACAACAACAATGACATTATAAAAGTCAAAAAAATAGTAAAATAGTAAAAAATAACAATATAGCTTACTTTGACCACACTAGCTGTAGTTTTTATATTTTATAGAAACTAATTTTTTTTAAAATTTAAAATATTTAACTTAAAAAATATTTTTAATATAAGTAATTAGAATTATAGCTTATAAGTTTAAAAGTGATTTAACTTATTGTTTATCTATCTATACTATTAAAAGAGTAACTATACTAAATTCTGGTAAAGCCACGTGTCATCACCACTGAATCGACACGTGGCATTTATAGGTTTTAAAAATAATAAAGAATTTTAAATTATATCTATCCAAATCTAATATAATCTACTTTTAAATTCACATAAAATCTAATACTCTACTAACTTATTAATTATAATATAATATAATAAAAATATTAAAAAATATAAGAAAATAATATTATTCATATATATTTAGAAATATATAAAATTAATAGGTTATAATAAATAATAATATCATTCTTATATACTTTTTGTTTAAAAGTAATAATATTTATACTTTTACCTTTTAATTCATTATATTTTATATATATTAAAAATATCCGCGTAATACGCGGGTAATAAACTAGTATATAAATATATCATAAACATGCATATGAAATATGAATACCTTTCGAGTGCGTCAAGTGGCTTTCGTTTTGTTTAATTCATTTGACTTATTTTATGACTGAAATTTTAATTATTTATTACTAGTTAATTAAATCATATATCATATGGATGTATTTAATAAATAATTATATTTAATAATATACAAGTTAAAATGTCATTGCATTTTTATAAACTAAAAAAATAAAAAGTATTGATGTTAAATTAAAATAAAATATTATACAAATTGTAAAAATATGAATTTTTTTGTAATATTTTAACTGTTATGATAAAAATTCACAATAAAAACATGTTTAATGAGGTAAATGACATGACAAAAATTACTAAACTCATATAAAATAATTTAAAATAAATCATTTAAATAAAAATTAGGTGTTAAATTTCACAATAATTAAACTAAATATGCTTAATTAATAGAACTTTAAAATACATAGTAATTAATTTTAGTTTTTTTAAAATTAAATGATTAAAATGAAAGAGTTATATTAAGAAAAGTTGGATTGAAAATCAATTTTTAACTAATTAAGGTGATAACACGTGACACTAAATATTTTGTTTTGTTAACGTACAAAGAAAAAGATTTCATACGAAAATAAGATGTTGAATTGGATTTTAACCACAAAGTATAAAATATAAAAGGAAAATGATGAGGAGTTTTTTACTAAACCCTTGTATTTTGTATATTTATTTTCCAAATAGTAGTAGTTTTAATTTTATTTACTAAAAGATAGTAGTTTTTGATTTTAAGCCTAAGAAAGAATGATGGTTTACACCTAACCTTTTTTTATTCAAATCTTTTATCCAAAAATGGTCCTCTTAATTTTTTTTTTTAATGATCTTTCTTTTTTTTTTACTCAATTTTTATTAAAAAAAGAATTGTTTTCAAAATTTTTGTTTTTCAAATTAATTCTTTTTCTATCCACTACAAACTAAATTACAAAGATCAATGTTCAATTTTAACCAACAGAGACAAATAACAATATTTTTCAATTAATCGATCAAAACAACTAAATTTAAAAATCATGCAATGGGTTTTAGTAAACTAACTTTATCAATACAAATAAAGTTATATAATCGTACATGATGTATGAGAAGTAAGTAGGTTCAGGTTTAGGTTTGTGAGTTTATCCATGTGGATAATGTGATGTGTGGTAGAAAAATGAGTGGTCAAAACAAATGGGTCCCAATTAAAATTTGAATCCAATGAGAATTCAATTAAATTGGAAGTTGACCAATCATAATTTATTATCGAACCAACCTACCAATGCCACTCTCTCTTTCCTCTGTACTTATTATCGGCTTCCAGTCATATCATTTTTAACCAACCAACCATCCAAACAAACAAACAAACGCGTCCTCTAACAATACCATTTTAAACGGAGGAGCTTTGTACACAACACTTATTTTTCATACACAATAATTTCATATAAATAGACTATTTTACCCTTATTAGAAATGGGTAAAATGTAAAATTGATAAAGTGATATTAAGGGTAAAATAATCTATTTATATGAAATTATTGTGTATGGAAAATAAGTGTTGTGTACAAATCACTTCTCATTTCAAATAACAAATGGTCCTTTCGTTCCCAATTTAACCCAAAAAGAAGCAAAAATTCATTTCTATGATATTTTTTATCGTCAAATTCTAAGCAATGTTAATTTTCTTTTCAAAATACATTCATTTCATTCATAAAATGTATTTTCCAATAAGATGGTTTGTAAACGAACATTTATTCTCATGACATGTTTTCATAGTTACCCCTATCTATCCCATCGATCTAACCCCACCACTTTACCTCTACCGTATCCACCCTAACCTACCACACACCCCATCAAACCTATCATATCTTATGTCACCCCTATATTGCACCCCTTACATATTATCTACCATACCTTAAACTTACCATACTTATCATATCCTCGTCTAATCTCATCTTTATATTACACCACCTAATTTGTCCAACCATACCCTATGTTACCTCATCGTACCCATCCTAACACCACGTTACATTCTCACCTTACATAATCCTACACACCACAATCTCAACCCCCCCCCCCCAGCCTACCCGGTCTATCTTACATCATCTTACTTTACCCTACACATCCTCTTATACTTTACCTCCATATTAACCAATAACCACACACCCTACCAATTGAATCCTACCCACACACCTTACTCATCATTATCTTATCCTACATAATCATACCCACCTTAACCCTTGCTATTTTGGTATACACGATCAAGATATTTAGATACTTTTTATATTAAATAGTTAATAATAAGGGTATTTCAATTGTTTATCATATTTATATTTCAATTTTTTGACAAATTTAAAAACTAAACAGAAAACAACAAGTAATAAATTTTGAATCGCATCTTGTTTTTGTCAATCAAACAAGTGAAGATATTTGAATTCAAACATATTCAGATGCTTCCAGATTTTCATTCATTGGCAATTTTTATTTCTTCAACTAACATTATGTGAACCAAACGACATCTAATGACTAACTTTTTTTTCTTGAAGAATCATATAATTTTTACAAATAAAATAAAAAAAATTCAAAATATAAATATACAAGATAACACCATGAATAAATGTAAAACCACAAAAGATAAACACTATTAATGCAAAGTTATTATAGGTAAATGATGCATAACAAAAAAATAATAATAGTAGTAGTTTTTTTCCCACGCCTTGCGAAGCAGTCAAAAAAACCATATGTAAAAAAATAAGTAATAAAGAATCTGCAATATATAACAATATAAGTTAACATTATTCATAAATTGGAAATCATAAAAAACTAAACATTACTAATATAAAATTATTATAAATTAAAATGATAAATAATGATAAAATAACATTAATATTTAAAAAAAAATCTATTAATACCATCATAATAGGTTTTATTCTTGTTGTTGTATATAGCTACAATGAATCTATAGTCTATCTATATATATTAATAAATTAGTAATTAAACGGTCACGCCACATGTACTATGTCTAGATTTTTTAAAATCCAATATAAATTTGAATAAAATCAAATTCAATATATTTTAATACAATCTAACTAGTCTAATCTTTAATTACTAAAAAATAAATTACGTCTAATTTATTATTATTATATTATATATCTTTATAAATATATTTCTTAAAAGATTAAATCAAACCATGTAATACATAGGTAGATGCACTAAAGAAGACGAAGAGGATGACACTGGGGATCGTTCTTACTTAAAGAAATTCCCATGAGCTGCCTTGAGCTGGTAACTCCAAAATGTATATTTAGTAAATTATCAGTGAACTTGTATGCATGGTTAGTTTGATTTTGTATTAATATTTTTTATCTGTTATAATCATTAAACTCTCTTTGTGATGGTCTAATGAATTAATTTTGGTGACATATGACATGTTTATGGTACATGACATTTTTCAATTAACATGTTTTCAGCACATCATTATAATGTCATCCTTGCATATATAAGCAAAAAAAAAAAAAAAAATACACATAATCATCATGTCATCCATCTTCTCGATCCATTTAATAGGTAACCAATCATTAATTATCAAATTAGTTTGTTACAACATCTAAGTTACTAAATCAATCCCAAAATATTATAATAACAAAAACAGCCTAACCGTAAAAGTTTGTTGGTTTCTTATGATATTTTTTTATAATACTAGCATGCATTTTAAAAAATATGTAAAGAATATATCAAGTTTTGAAAAGGGGACAATAGTGGTACAAAGTAAATAACAATAAAATGAGAATCACAGTTAAGTTTTTTTTTAAATAGCTTTTTCATATGTATGTTCTTGATAAAAAATAAATAAAAATAGAAAAATAAATAAAAATGCTTAACCTATTTAAACTCAAATCAAGTTGAAAATTCAATTAGCAATAAAATTGACAAATAAAAAAAATTCCTCATCATGTATTGCTTTTTTAAAATGATTTATTTTATTAAAAAGGTAACAGGTTGAAAGTTTGTTTAGAGTTCGTATAAAATGACACTTGATATGAACCTTCGAATTTAATCTAACTATTTTTCTCGCCTTTAGGTCACAAAATCAAAATCATTTTTGAGAAGAAAAGTGTTCTCACTTTATTAGCATTAATAAGACGTGTTAGTAAAAGATCTAAATATATTAATTACTACCCGAACCCAAACCAAATAAGAGAACGGGTTAATCGGTTTTGGGTTAAATGGGTTAATCGGCTTTAGTATAAAAATAGAATCCTCTATAAATTGGTTTAAATGGGTAGAACGAGTTAAGCGGGTTAAAAAGTTTAAATGGGGAACCGTGGAAGAGTCGAAAAGAGACGTGTTTTTGGTTTGTAAAAAATAAAAACGTACATCTTTACTAAAGTAGATGTCAAGATAGGATGATATATTATTATTATTAATTTTCTGATTATTAATATATGGGTTATTCGGGTAACTCGGTTTTTTTGCTTCCCACCCGAAACCCGAACCGAAAACCTTATTCGGTTACAATTTAAACCGACTAACAAACCCGAAAACCGAATAACCCGACTCATTTAATCCGAATAAGATTCAGTTCAGATGAGTTATTTAGGTTCGGTTTTTTTTTTTTCGCACCACGTCTTACCTAAAAATAAATCTTGGAGGGTTAAGTTGCAAAGTTTTGAACTTAGAATGTACAATGCCCGCGTGTATCCTGATTTCGTGCCCTAGCTGCTGAAATTTCCAGTCGAAATTTGGGGATTCTCCCGTTGCAATCAAAATTCCAAGAGAAGAGAACTGAAGACAAATTGAAATAGATGGATTGGTGGGTATCTATGCCAAAGGTGGAGTTACATGCCCACCTTAATGGATCCATCAGAAATTCTACTCTACTGTATTCTCTCTCTCTCTCTCTCTCTCTCTCTCTCTCTCTCTCTCTCTCTCTCTCTCTCTGTGTGTGTGTGTGTGTGTGTGTAATTTCTGCTACTAAATCTTTTAATTCTCTCATCACATAGGAGTAGATTTATACAGTTCTCAGAAGTATAATATCTGGTTTTAAACTCAAACTTTGATTTTCTTGATTCAGGTATGGGAATGAATGATTTATTTTCTTGATATAAGTATGGGAATGAATGATTTAGTAGCATGTAGTGAAAAAAAATTGTCGTTGCTTTTAAATGTTAAAATGGATCGTTTTTCTAGTTAAAATTGGTTAGGAGTTCAAGGGTTTTAAAAAAAAAAGAGTATAACTTTGATGCTTTTCTCACTATTAATGTAAATGGATTAGTGTTGGTGGTCAATTTGCAATATTGCAAGAAAATTTATCTAAGGATTTGAATGCTTCATGTTGATTATGTAGACTAAATGAATGCTTCATGTAAATTTCCATGGATTTGATGCTTAATTTAAAAATTGTTGACAGAGAACTTGCTAGAGAATTGGGTGAGAAGGGTACCATTGTCTTTTCTGATTTTGAGCATGTTATCAGGAAAAGTATGCCTTCTTTTACATATTTCTCTTAATCTTTCTATAATATTTTCTACTGATTAAATTATTTTCATTGTCTTTGTCACAACAAAAAACTGGATTTATTTCCCAAAATTAGATGATCGGTCACTACATGAAGTGTTCAAGTTGTTTGATCTGATCCATATCGTTACTACTGACCACAAAACGATTACAAGAATTACTAAAGAAGTATGGTAATTCGACTAATTCCTAACTTGATATAGTTTGATCTCTTGAGCATGCATGATCGTTTTATTTTTCTTCATGTTTCATAGGTTGTTGAAGATTTTGCAGCTGAGAATGTGGTTTATTTGGAGTTAAGAACAACTCCAAAGGTACTTGAACATCATACCTTTGCCAAACTATGTAGCATATTTCAGGATATGACCAGGAAGGGTTATTAGAGGAGCAACCATTGGTTTCGTGGTTGTACTTGCATGGAAGTCATACTGTGGATAAAAATTTGTAGTGTAATAAACGTAGAAAAATTAGTTATCAATGTATGCATAGGTCACTGGCTTAAAGGAAAGGTTAATTTTAAAACAGTATCAGAGGCAAAAGTCAAGTATCAATTTGTTTTTTTATGCCAATTTTTAGCCAAAATCTTGCCAGATGATAAAAATGCGATTGAAGGTTCAAATTGACAAATTACGATAATCTTTTCAATACTTTGATGACATATGCATACATTATCCCGATTAATAATAATTATAATGCATCTGCTAAAAATATTGTTATGATAGTTTGATCGAAAGCATTGCATTACATTTCATCATAGATGCCTTATTATAGGTAGACAGCTAAAAGTTTCCTATCTTGATCTAATTAAAGTATACAGAGGAATGATTCAATAGGTATGAGCAAGCGATCATATATGGAAGCCGTTGTAGAGGGATTAAGATCCGTGAGTAGTCTTAACGTCAACTTTTCTTATGATCACCCTGAGAAATGTTCATCTGGAATTGAAAAGAAGATATATGTTAGACTTCTGCTCAGCATTGATCGACGTGAATCTACTGCATCTGCAATGGAAACGGTATTATCAAAGATTTACTAGTCTTTACATTTTGAAAAACTCATAACGTTACTTTAATGTTTTAGGTAAACCTTGCTTTGGAAATGAGGGACATGGGTGTTGTTGGCATCGATCTTTCTGGCAATCCGACTGTTGGTGAATGGTAGTACTCAAAATTCTAATTATGTTGCTATTCGAGTTCTGTACATGTATCTTTTAAAGGCGGACTACACTTAAAATGAATGTACTTTGAATCAATATCTATTTTGGGGAACGCCATTTCAAAATTTATGTTTAAGGTCTTGTGTTAAAGATTTATTATCAAATAAGGTACCCAGAAATAGAAAAATGACTTTAGGTAACTGGCCCTTTATCTGGTAGTCTAGTCCTTGGTTAATTGTAAACTTTTAACATAGGTCCATATATGTTGATTTTGAAATACATTCCATAAAGTAGAAATTGATTGGAAGTAAATTTCTTTTACCTACAGTTTGCCTTCTGAAATACTAAAAGATGTTTACATCTTCGAACATTATCTTGAAATTTTCAGGGCCACGTTTTACCCAGCTTTGAAATTCGCTAGAGAACAAGGCCTTTCAATTACGCTTCATTGTGGCGAGGTCCTTCTCTTTTTTAGGATTTCTATGTGATCTTCCGTCCACTTACATACTTTTTGCACAAATGTATGACAAGCAGCGTCTTGTGATCCTATAAATAAGATACTCGTTGTCTATGAATCATGAGATGCCTTTCCATAGTTCCAATGTTCCACGATCTAAAAGCTTCTTGTTTAAAAATTTTTATCCTGGACCTTGTATGGAAAAATGAACTCCATACGGGACTATTATCGTACACTGTTGGTTTAGATTATTATTACAAGATCGGTTATTTAACAGCAGCATTTATTCATAACATGTAGAAATAAGATACAAAGCATGTGTTTCCATGATCAGGCTACATGTGAATATAATAGTACACTACCATTTGGATTTTTTTTATACATTGTTAGCATAAAGATTATTTTACACGCATGGTTCTTAAGTGATGACAAGTGCCTCATAACCTCTATTAAATAACACACTTAGGGGGCGTTTGGTGGAAAGGAAACGAGAATGATGGAAATGAGGAAAAATAAATGATTTGAAGCATTGTATCACTCATATAGTTCACTATCTATTCTCTTGATTTTCTGGTTGATACCCAAAGAATCATATAAATACTAAACATTCATTTATCTTCTTTTTGAAGAATAAAGTGAAGAACGAGCATAGTTGTGAAAAGCGTGCCTCAGGCGCGCCTAGGCCCTGAGGCGCATAAGGCTCAATCCACGGGGCTTTTTTACTAACAAGGCTACACACATAGCCAAGGCGCAGCGCCTAGGTCTCAAGGCTCAGGCGAGCCTAGGCGCGCCTCATGTATATGGGCTCCTTTTAAATGGGTTCTGTTGTGTTTTTAGTGGGCTTTTTGTTTTAGGGGGCTATATTTTCAATTATTCAGATCTGGTAGTAGACAAAAATAATTAATTAAAATCCCTATGATCATTAGTTCTTCAAAAACATACAATTAAACTTCATCTTGACAAAAATCGACTTATGGACTTCAATTGGTTCATCCTTAAACTACTTTTCTCTAGTTTTTAGGCTTCATTGACGTCTTCTTGAACACTTTGAATCTTTGATGACCTTGAACTATGTTAGTAAGTAGTTAAGTACTAAATGGTAACTTCATATGTTTGTTATTTATGTATGGAAGGTATTATGATTGTTTTAATGTTATTTAAGTGGTTTTAGGCAACTAGGAGTCTAGGATTCATACATATAATTTTTTTTTTAAAAATTAATTCTGTTGCGCCTTGCCTTGCGCCTCGCGCCTAGGCCCCTGGGATCCCTTTGCGCCTCGATGTGCCTTGAGCCTTTCACAACTTTGAGAACGAGTGAAGACTAGAAAGTATAGCGAATGGAAATCAATTTTTCACTTGTATTCTCATTTCTAATGCTTTAAAAAACCGGTTCAATCTCCTCATTTCCTATCTCTTCGATTCCTCCCTACCAAATGTCCCTCAATGTATATGTAAATCGTTCGAAATACATGTCAAATAGTTTTCGTGATTTATAGAAAGTAAACTGTATTTACAAATTTCACTCTTTGGTTGTCGTAACTAGTTTACTTCCACCACATAGTGCTTTTAGGTACCTAATCCAGTTGAAATCCAAGCGATGCTTGATTTCTTTCCTGGTAGAATTGGGCATGCGTGTTGCTTTGAAGATGAAGAATGGAGGAAACTCAAATCATCCCAAATCCCGGTAAGTTTGTGGTCCTACTGTATCAGCGATATTATTGTTTGTATTTCTAGAAGGTTTTGATAGAATTTCCAAGCCGCATGTACGCAGGTTGAAATATGTTTGACATCCAACATCCGAACCGAGACAATTTCTTCCATGGATGTTCATCATTTTGGTTAGTTGTTCATTCTCATGCTTTAAAGTGAATCTTATGGGGTGGTTGGATGAGCGTTTTGGATCTCATTATCTAAAGTCACAATAATAAATTCTTTTTCTATGGATAAACAAATTCCACTTTTGATAATCTATGATCATCACTTTTGTATAATTACTTAATTAATTTCATACTAATTTCAACAAAACTTATTATCGTTAGAAAAAGTTAATTATTTTCCCTATAAGCCTAATTTGAGAGACGCTTTTGTTTGATACAAAATCGTCCTTTTTGGTCATTTCATATAAGGTTAAGTATCATTTTGACCATTTAACTTTTAAATTTGTCCCATGTAGCCACTAAACTATTTTTTGTCATGATTTAGCCACTAAACTTTAGTTTAGTGTCCTATTTTGGGAAAAATGAATAAAACCGCTAAATCGGTATAAAATATGATAGTTTAGTGGCTAAATCGGAACAATTTTCAGTGGTTAAATCGGTAAAAAGAAAGTTTAGTGGCTAAATATATATACAAAATATAGTTCAGTGGCTAAATCGGGACAAAAAATACTTTAATGGTTAAATAAAAAAAAATCTGAAAGTTGGATGGTCAAAGTGACACTTAACCCTTTCATATATTGTTCTTTTTGGTCATGGTAGATTCTATTCAATAAACATGAACAATAAACAACTCGTAACACCCTCATGTTTGTTTACAGCCACACTTTACAAGGAGAACCATCCCATAGTCCTTTGCACGGACGACTCAGGGGTATTTTCCACAAATCTTTCTAATGAATACGCACTTGCCTCTTCTACTTTTGGTACGTATTACGTTATTTCATACATTACACAACTAGTCATGATCCTTGTGTTCATTCACCCAGATGTTTACGGTTGCAATGACAAGTATGGGTTGTACTGAACAACTCATTGTCTTGCTCCTAGATAAACATCTGGGGTCATGAATCCCACAATATGTTACTACTATAAATGACAAGTGTTTAGGTCACTTTTTCCCTTGGAAGGTCTTGGAAAGATGGAATTATTTCAACTGGCGAAAAAGGCTGTTGATTTCATATATGCTGGAGATCAGGTAAAGATGGAACTAATGAAGGCTTTCGAATCAGCCGCGACAATGCTGGAGTACAAGTAACGCTGCACAAGGTACAACTGTACAAGACCATGTGTATTGTGGTGTTTGTATGCATTCTTTCTGCAACAGATTGGTGTGAGATTATGGTGTGAAAATCTCCATAATCATTTATGTTGCAGATTTATTTTTAATTTTTGGTTTGACCTTTACTACAACTACAATGATTCAAAAGGCAAATAACAGGACCTACTTCAGTTTCGAATCTTCTAATTTGTCGAGTGAAACTAACCGGATATTAGTATGGTGGAACAGATTTAACTAATAGGTTGACATAAACATAAAGAAAGAATTATTTAAAATATCATTGTTTTTATATTTTCTTCATGTTGATAAGGAAATGAGAAATAATATTTATGCTAAATTGAATTTTTTAAACTTTTTCATTGAGAATCAAGTTTCTAATCACCTAATTAAAAAGCTTGACATGATTTAATTTTCTCGATTTCACCGTATTCAACGAGTAAAGGTAAAATACCATCATTGTTATGGGTGGCAATTTTGACCCAATGAGCTAAACAGTTAAATTGACCCATTGTAAAAAACTAAGAAACAACATTATTTTTTTTTAAAAATGAAAATTTATAAAATGTGTATTAAACAAAATGTTCTTTGAAAAAATTTCAAAATTATGTAAAATTTATGACTTTTGGTTGTCGACCCGTTTGAGCAGTTTGCTTGAATGAGCTGAAATTGACACCCCTAATCATTGTACATCGATTGATTCAAAACCTGTAGAAAATGATTTTGAAGTATGAAAAGTTTTGATTTTAAAAATTAAAATATATGAATTTAGATCAATATTTCAAATATAAAAAATACTCAAAAACAAAATAAAGATTGTCGGGTTTCAAATCGGACAAAATTGAAGAAAGTATTGCTTCTTCTTTTTTTAACATTCAAGCATGTTGTTTTTAAAGTTTCAAACCAACAACCGAATCGAAAATAATCTGTTCATGTCTAAATTTTTAGTTAAAATCAAAAACTACCTAATTTAGAAAGAACCAAAACCAATTGGCTTGGGATTGAGAGGAGACAAAACCCAAAACTTTTTCTGAATTTTCAAGACAAGTAACCCAAGAAGTTGAAAGTTGTGGGTGTCAAACCAAACTTTTCTGTTTGGTTTCAGTATTTGGTAAAACAAACAATACTCACGCTACTACTTTCTTTCACCTTTTAACTCCTTGGCCTTGGGTAAAAAGTAAAAACAAACAAACACAGCAATTATTTTTATAGTGGGTGTACACTGTAATCATTCCCACTCAATTATGACTACAAAAGCATAAAGCCAAATTGAATGTTGAAAAAAAAGTGTCAAAATTGCATCTCATGATGAGTGTGTGGAGAGTAGAGACAGACAGACTAGAAGGTTAATTTAAAAAAGGGCAAACGACAATGTAAACTTACTAAGTATCGACTTACTTTACGTCTATAATAAACTCAAGTATCATACTTCCAAAACGTACATTAATGGTCACACTATAAAAATACATATGTTTAAATCCGAAAACAAAAACAAAAACTCGTTTGGGTATGATGAGGAAACGATAACCATTATAGCAATTGTTTACATACCTGAATATGAGTAATTGTTAATCACACCCCCCTCATTCTTAATATGAGAGGAGATTAACTTTTAATTATTGGGTCTTACGTCATTAACAAAAATCATGTGAGTAAGGAAGTGTGTGATTAGTAAAAATTAAGGAGACGGTGGTGTACATATAACAATGCCCCTGAATATTCAATATACGTTACGATTTCATGTTATTTGCCTGTTGCAAATTGTTCCAATTGTTAATTGATGCACGTTTCTAAATTGACTAAACACCCAAAATATTGTCCAACACACACATATATATTATTTTCATACACATTCAAAACTAGTTAGAATTGAAATTGGAGTATAAATACGAATCTATTTTCCAAAGTAACATAAATTTTAGTGCATAGTTAAATCGGGTAATGCTTTATATTTATAGAGTATATGACAAAGACTGAAAGACCCCCTCATTTTATGCAAAAATTTCACTCTGCCAAAGATATGTTCGTATCGAAACTATGGATCACCACCCCTTTTATGTACAACTTCTGATGCACATTGCACAAGTTATTACAGCATTAGCTTCTTTTGGTGATTATGGTAATGAAAAGGGATTTACCAACCAAAAGCAATTTTTTCCCACCTTGGATAAAGACTTAAAAACCGCCAATCAACATTCACTACCACTTCTTACATTAAAAAAAGGATCAAATTCTCATGTTGCAAATGGTTGCCATAACTATGTTCCCGGAAAATAATGGTGGTCCTGATGCGGCTCCGATTGAGATAGGGACTCGTGGCACGGTAGGTAACCTGTTGATGAAGGAGATCGAGTTTTTCCAAAGACTTGAGTCGGGCAGTTGTCGTGATCGTGGTAATTGTGGGAGAAGCTCTCTCGAACCTGATAAGAAGCATGGAGGTGGTGCAGGTAGTTCCAACTTTTGGTCGGGGTTAGGGTTCTTCAAGATTACATGGCTAAGGAAGAAGAGGAAGGGTGGTAACATTGATAAGTTCTTTCCGAGGGTCTGTACGAAGGTGGATGTTGCAGAGAGCCAACAGAACCACCATCAGCACCACCGTAAAAACAAGATTCCAGGGTTCAATTACCGGAACCTTGAAGCTGATGTTAAACAATTTAACATCTAGATACATTGGAGTTCATATTATCAGTAAACAAGTGAGTTGTACTGTATGATTCATCAATATATTCGCTAACCATCACAATGCTCTATCTACGCAACATTTTTCTGGTTTCAGAAACTTCCGCTAGCAAGTATTCGTTCCACAAACAGATTGCTTATTAAATATCACAAAAAACAAACTCAGCACTATTTATCTCAAAAGCAAGCAATTCCTTACGAATTCAGAATAAAGTAATAAATTAACCTAGTGATGTTCATTTCAACATTGCAATATGAAGAATTTATCATATACTCATATGAATATATGATCAACTGCATACCTCATAAGGTTCATTCTACTTTGGTAAATTCTCTTCTACTTCATTCCAAATATCGGCATTCTTAGGAAACTTCTCCTTCATCTGCCCAATAATCTCTTTTGCCTCGTCAACTTTCGAACTGTTTGCAAGCCCTTCAACAAGCAATTTCATTGTCGAGAAACTAGGAACCCAATCCTTCTCCATACTCTGCTTGCAAACCTCCAATGCTGTTCCGAAATCACCACCTTTACAAAGATAGTGAACGAGTGTGAAGTAACAATCACTCGCAGGTTTATATCCACCACCAATCATCTTCCGAAACAAGTCCTTCGCCTCAACCAACTTCCCCTCTTTACAATACCCATGAATCAGATGAGTGTACGTAACTGAATTCGGTTTCATTCCCCTTAACAAAAAACCATCAAGTAACGCCTTGGCTTCGGCAGTCTTTTTGAGCTTACACAAGCTCTGAATCCTAATGTTATACGTTGCAAGCCCGATAGGCACGTCATGTTTCTTCATCATTTCCAACACTTTGCCAACATCATCGAACTTTTCCTCCTTGTAAAAACCTGCAATCATGGTGCCAAAAGTGGTTGCATTTGGCTTACATTTCTTCCTAACCATCTCCGCGGTCACTGAATAACATGAACGAGCTGAACCTGACTCACAAAAAGACTTGATCACCGTATTATAAGTATCAAGATTGGGTTTCACCCCATATTTCCCAGGAAAATCAAGATAAACACGCTTCACCTCGTCGTGTTTTTTGGCTAACATACAAGAAAACAACAACGCATTTAAAGATTTCGCATTTTGAGTAGCACCCAGTTCAGGCATTTTGTCGAACAGTTGGAATGCACTGTCCAACAACCCGGCTTGACCGTAATAGACAATCGCATTAGAGATGAACTTCTCGTTGTTTAAATCCGGTCTGGTTTTAAGCAACTCGTCGATGAAATTACGGATACCCTCGTAGTAATTCAACTCGGTGAGCTTTGAGATGGCGGTTGAAAAGGCAAGGCGATCGAGATGGGATTCCGGCGTTAGTGAAGCCGCTCGGCAGATTTCAATAATCCGTTCTGGGTTTTTCTCGAATTTGAGAAGAGAAAGAGCGGCCCGTGATTTCTCTTTGCTGGAGAGAGGAGTGGTGGAATCAGGATTTAGGATTGATGACAAATGACGAACTTGTATTTGATATAGCGAAAAAAGTTTTCGACGATTACATGAGTTCAGTAATCGAAGCTTGGCGATAGAAGCCATTGATGTTAAGGATTGAAGCTCGAAAACTGAGATTTCTGATTTGAGACAAGGTAATTAGAATAGGGGTTTTGATTTTGGGAACTAGGGTTTTAACTTTCAAGCAACATTTTCACGAAGATTTCTTCACAAAAAGGACTTATACTATGAACACGTATCACTTTAACCCCTTACAATTTTCACAACTTATGTAATTCAGTATTTCAGTGACAAACAATGTCACATTTCATTGACGAACGTTTGTAATCAAGTCTCGGTCTCTCTGGTCGGGAATGGGGACAAATTCCTACTTGACATTGTTGCAACAACATAAACAGAAAAGCATTCTTAAAGTGTTTTAACTCGTGAACTTTATCTTATTTAAAATTATATAAATTATTTATTAACAGGTAAATGTATAAGTAGCATACACTTCACTAAATGACTAAAATATGTCATATGGTTGAGCCACATCAGTACGATCAACTTGGTAGCTCATTTGTATTATGTATATAGTAAGGGGCAATGTATGAATTTGCTCTTTAATTTGTGCTATCTTCTTCTCTATCATTATCGACTTGTAGTCTCGGATATTATGGTATTTATAATGAATAACACGGTCTATACTACTATCGACAACAAGCAAGATGTTAGACTTCCTAAACAATGGAAAATCCTAACACGTTTCCTTAATTTTAGGACACATTTGGTACGAATGATTCATCATAATGGAATGAAACGAGTTTATAAGTTTTTTTTTTTACAAATGATAATAATGCATAAATAATTATTGACATGGCAAATGATGTAAAAAGGACGAACACTTGTTCCTTTTTCATATTTTTATTCTCCGCTTTAACAATGAATTTTCAAAAATTATATTTAAATTAAAATCAATTCTCTATCTCATTTCATGAAAAACTAGACATTCATCACATGATACAAAAAGCCTTGTATTTCATTTTATTTCATTCTTTTGATTCACTGGTACAAAACGTGCCCTTAAGCTATTTTCATTTCTTGAGACTGATAGGTTGTTGGTGTAAATAAAATTGGTAAAAAACACTAAATTATAGCTTTTCAAATGGACTAGACGAGCTAATGATTGATTATTTACGTGTTGTTAACCATTAGTTCCTTCCTGACCTAGCTTAATTATCTTCTATTGTTGTAGACTTTCATTATCATCTTATTCGTGGTGATTTGTTTTGTAACACACTGTTACTAATATTCTAATAGTTGACCTTGAGAACATCTTTGGGACCTTCCTCCTGATGGTATCCATCCTCCTAATTGAAATAGGGTCCGCAATCCCCATCTTCCTAATTTTTACTCTTTTTCTGAGTGTGTTAGTTTACCCTTATAGGATAATGAAGTAGGTTTATTAGGCATCATATTGAACATCCTTCCGATATTTCATTTCAATAATAAGATAAATCTATCAAAACCAAAACCAAAATAGGTAATATTTATATAATCTTATAATAGTCTATCAAAATCATTTTGCAATTAATACAGATAAATTTTAAATAGTTTCTTAGCTATAATGTTTTATTTTAAATATTAGTTCAGACCTAAAAGTAATACTTATAGCGGTATAGCCTAACAACAATACATAATTAAATATTGGTTTATAAGATATGATTCTCACTTCTTTGAAATAGAAATTCGTGTGGCTAAAGGTGACATTAGGTGCATAAGAATAAGTGCAAATTACCAAGAAAATTAATATAAAATTTAAAAATTGACAATAAAAGTCATGTAAAAATTTTTAGACCAAGAAAAATAACATAAAATTCAAATTTGACAAAAAAAAATGTATTGATTATCTTTCTAATTTTTTGCTGTCTTTTGGTTAAAAAAATAGTTTTGATTATCTTTCTTAGTTTAAAATTTGAATTTATATCTTTTCTCGGCCAAAATAAAATTTTACATTACCTTTCTCGACAAAAAAGTTTATAATACCTTTATTAACAAATTTTGTATTTTATATTACCCTTTTTGGTAATTTTTTAAAATAATAATTTAAAATTATTCTTGCTTCTTAGCAATGTAAAAGAATGAAATTGACATCAACCATCACATGGAATAATTTTAAAGGCTAAAAGTGACATTCTGTTATATTACATGGGTAATTGAGAGCACCATCAAATGGAATAATTTTAAGGGCTAAAAGTGTCATTCGGTTAAATTACATGGGTAATTGAGACCACGCGAAAGTATAAAGGGTGATAAAAATAGGATCTTAAATTTAAAGGATTGAACCCGACGTGAATCGAACACGCAACCTTCTGATCTGGAGTCAGACCTTGTTTTTCATATATATCCTAGTTTAGAACTACCTTTTTTCGAGAAAAAAAATCATCTAACCACGGACAGACTCAAGCTTACTACCAAACAGGGGATCAAATCAAATGTCTTAATTATTTTTTTTTCTCAATTGTTATACATGTTGTAAAAAAAACCTTTAACCCTGATTTTTTTTAGAAGAAACCGGGCTTAATCTTAACCAAAAATACATAAAGCCCTTTTTTTGAGGGAATTATTAATAAACTTAGGTTCATATTGAAGCTTTTTTATACGTTTTGTAATAATGTGATGATATTTAAACTAATCGTTAAAAGAATTATAAAAAACCGACCCTTATGAATTTTTTTCTTGGAGCTGCCCGTGATCTAACATTTTTTATAGTCATCAAAATTATTTTGGTAAGTTTCTCTTCAGTTTTTAATTTTTAAGCTATTAATAATCATTACATGAAATAAAAAAAGATTATTTTGAGTCCATAATTGTCGTTAATATTTTCTATTTAAGTTGTATTTTAGATATTTAATATTAGATATTAAATATATGTATTGGTACATGATAATTATATAACAAATTTAATACATACCTAATAAAATTAAAGGTTTATTATGAAATAAGTCAACATGTTTTTACGGTTTTACGTTTTCATCCGTAATGTTATTTTTTCATAAAAGCCCTTAAGTTAATGTTTTTTCTAGTTTTTTTGAAATTTGACTATAAGAGCCCGATTATAATTAGTAAAACTTGGTTTTTTAAAAATTGAAAATTTAGGTTCCAATAGTCAAATTTCATTGAACCATAAAAAAAATTAATTTGAGAACTTTTCCGAAAAAAAGTAACTTGGGAGACGAAAATGTAAAAACATGTTGGTTTTTTTATAATAAACCTTAAAATAAATTATTAATGATCCAATCATACGGGTCATGTACACTTTGCTTGGGAACTATTAAGAGGGTGTTTTTTGTTTACGTTATGAATGAGATTATTAGCTTATTACGTTACAATAACGCAAATAAATGGTTTAAAGTGTTTGGATTGCATACGTTAATAAGTGATTATTTGCGTTTAGGGTTAATCCTACCATGCTTTTTCATAAGTTAAAAAATGTAGCTTATTTGCTAAATAAGTGATTATTTGGTCATTTTACAAGTTAACACGCATATCCAAACACTTAAAACTGATTATTTGATAATTATGATAGCAAACAGCAGAAACTAAACCAAACACTACATTTCCGGCAGCACTTTTTGTTACAATTATTATCTGATTATTAGTTTTCAAAATGCTACAACACTTTTTCAAACGCAAATCCAAACACCCTCTAAGTTTATCTTAAATGTCACTTGATTATTTGTGGATTGTGACCGGTATTGACCTGGTGTGATGTGGTGGGAAAAAACCCAAGTATGATTTGGTATGGGATAAGATTTTGAAGTAAAATGAGGGTCATTATTACCAGTTATATTTTGATTAGGGTTGTGATTTTTCGTCAATATAATGTAATCGATAGTTAGGATCTCTTGTACTCATTGATTAATTCGTGAATAAAATATACTACCTTCTCCTAATATACGTAGATCGTATTGACCACATTAATTTTATGTTTTCTTGTTTGTGCTTGGTCGATCATTTCATAGCAGTTTAGTATCTAAAATTTTAAAAAAACGAAAGCATTTATAAAACTTCAAAGTTTGAATCTTCTTTCATATAAAAATTGCAGTTATAATAATATTTTTTTTGTGAACCAATTGATTAATTATTGAAGCAATTAGTTTAAATCAATGTCGTTACGATAGCGATCCTAATACTAAGGTCGTACAATCCTAACTATCAAAATCGATCCAGATCGATGCAAGAGCGGAAGTGGTATGAGATTTGAAGCAAGACCGTCGTTAGGATCGTAAGAACAATCACCAATATGATCTTACTTGTGGCCGATTTCTTCCAAAATCCCCTAGAATCATTTTTAGGATCCTAAAATCGTTGATCATATGATCGGTCACAAATGTATGATAGTTTTCAACTAATAGCTTAAAATTTCCATTAAAGTGTTATATAATTAATTTATGATATAAATAATAAGTTATTTATATACCTAGGCGAAAAACTAAGATATTTTTTGTAGGATCTTAGAATCCTGATATCAATCCCACGATCTAATATTGTAAAGACAAAAATTATCATAGGATTGATTCTGATATTGACAACATTGGTTTCTATATTTACTGCTAAATATTCAATAAAAGTATAAAACTAACTGAAATCCATGTTACGACTTTGTCACGTTGTTTTATTTTAAAGAATTTTAAACTGGCAAATGTATTTATGTTCACGGACATAGGGATTGGGATACACGTTAAAAGGTAATTTGAAATTACTTATTATAATAAGTAGTGTTTGGTTCGTTATAATATTAATGAACGAATTGAATTTAGTCAAAAATTTAAAGCATGTAAGAATTAAACATGGATTAAGTTATCCTTCAATTACTCTGAATTTTAACGAACGAAATGTTGTGTGTGTTTTTCCTTAGCTAATATAAGTGAGTAAATCAAATAATAATTATCAGTCGTTTCATCCATTGTAATATACATAAACCCTCAATTTGTTTTTATAAAAATTCTATATGAAGTGAGAAATAAACAAAGAGAAAGACAAAGTGCTGACAATTTCTGTATTTCATCAATTTAATTTTAAGGGGCTATGCATCCATTTTCGCCTGATTTAATTTCCATTAATATTTGTTCATTGTCTGTTACTGAAAAAATTTGAGTTTTATTGCAAAAAAAGTTAATATATAAACCGAATTAAGTGTTAACGTTGTTTTGTTTTATAACATTTTTGTTCTTGATTTGTGATAACCTTTATATTTTGTTACGTAACAACTATTATTGTATACAACATTTTTTTTATTAAGAGACATTAAGTCTATGATAAAAAAAAAATAGATAAATATAAAAAATTAATGTATGAATCTATTTAACAATACGTGATCACTTTGTATTATAATTTGTATAAATTATTTTCATATTAACACTGTTGTGGTATTATAAAATATTGGTTCTTGATTTGTTATAATTTGTTGGATGTTGTTACATACAGTATACACTCTATTTTTATAAATTATATATATCATTAATTATTTTAATCATGTGGCTAATGATGTAGGAGCCAGCCAATAGAATCTAGACTCTTTAACGAGAAAATGTATAATATATATGTATGCAGTAGTTGCCAAATCTATCTATATAATAAAGGAGAACACATAAATGACACATGTCACATTCATGTTTCATCTGAAAATTTATTCACGTAATATGTTGGTTCATAAACTAGTTAATGATATATATTGTTACGTAAGTCGGGTAAATATGAAACTTATAATAAGAAAGAAAAATGAAGGAAGATAGTTGAATAAAATAGTTCAAAGATGAATTGGAGGATAGAGAGTTGGGGGGCAAATGCAATCCGTGGGGTTTGGTGAGATATGGTGCAGGTGAGGTCTACAACAATATTCAAATAAATCACCTGATGCATCTTCTCACGTGAGTCACGTGTTTGGTCACGTCTCTTATTTAAATATTTAATACACGCCAACCTTTTTTTAACCTCCTTTTATTTTCTTATATTATTTTATTAGGATAAATAATTTATTAATTCATATGTTACGTTAATATATTTTATAAAAATTATTTATACGAAATGCATATAGATTTATTAGTGAAACACATACAAATATTAATTTAATGATTTTATTTTCTAAACTAATTACTTTAAATTTAAAGGTTTCTAAAATATGTTTTAATTATGAATTAACAGTAAATATGTTTAGCATTCTTAAAATGTTCTTAATGCATATTTGGTTCTCTATATATATGTGTGTGTGTCTATATGTATATTTGTGAGTGTGTATAATCTGAATCATGAGAGTGCCTTAAATATTCAAAAGTATGGAACGCATATATGTGTGTGTGTCTATATGTATAATTGTGTGTGTGTGTGTATAATCTGAATCATGAGAGTGCCTTAAATAAACAAAAGTATCGAACGCATCCGATTGTGAATAATCGTTCACATATTCGTTCTTAAATAAATATGTATAAATGAATATTATAAGAATTTTTTTTTATCAAAATAAGCATACATTTATATATTAAGATTCAAAAGATAAATATTGTGAATGGTTGAAAAAAATCATGTGAATGATCATTCACTAAAATGACAATTAACATAAACATATATGGTCATTCACCAAATTTTTAAGGACGTAAACTTGATAAATGTATCTGAAATTAATATATCAGGTATATAACATTAATTTAAAGTTTTTCAAGACGGTACCTTCGGGTGCACTTGATTTTGAATAACGTTTTTTTGGTATTTTTATATGTATGAATGTATGTAAAAGATAGATAGACTGTCAGTGGCAGACCCAGCCACTGAAGAGACCCGTTATACAAATTTTCATCTCGTTTATGATTTATAAATTCAAATGATTATCTTGGCCATTGTGTCAGACGACTATATATACTAAATTGTGGTTGATTAGAACTTTTATGAAGGTCTATATGTTGTATCACTTGATGTTGGTTTATCTTTTGGTGTGTTATAATAATAATGTACATATATGTAGAGGTGTTCAAAAATATCCAAATCCGAGAGTCCGGTCCGATAATCCGAAAACTCGAGTTTAAATTATCCGGAATTCCAGATTATCTGAATTCCGGATATCCGAAAAGCGGATAATCCAAATTTCGGATTCGGATACAGATTTTGCATAATTTCAGGTTTTCGGATTATCCGAAATCCAATTTTTTAAAAAAAATTATATTTTTAAAAACTTTTTTGTCATACATTATTTGACTAAGAATAATTATATTTTAAAATTTTTAAATGTATAGTGTAGCTTTAACTTAATTATAATTCATATAAATGTATTTTACTATCTTTTGACATGTTTTTTTATGTTGTTTTAAGTTAAAAAGGTATGATATAATTTCGTTTACGACACAATTATTTTTTATATATTAAAAGGTATATAGATTTGAATTCATTTTATAATTTTAAGTTTAATTAAAAATTTTAATTTTTGAATAATCTGATTTTCGGATAATACGGATTCGGATAGTATAATTCATGTATCTAATTTTTAGATTATCCGAAATTCGGATATCCGATTTTCGGATAATCCGAAAATGAACACTCCTACATACATATATTGGTTTAATCTTCTTGTGTGGACTTAACATGCCATGTCATATTTAGTGTATATGGATGTTATAATCGAAGAGGCTAACCATGATTTGAGTAGAAATGATGATAAACGCATTGCATATAAGCCAACATGAATCTAGGTACTTAGGGAAAGAGGAGTAAGAGCATTTGTGGAGGCAATGAGGATCTATTCAAAATAAGTAAAATCCAAGTTAAAATGATGAATTGACAACAAAAAAAAACTTATAATTGTATAATGTTAAAACTAAAAACTTTACAAGTCAATAACATTGTTGAATCATTAATTAACCTAAGTATATAATAGATTTTTTGAGAATAGACCACCATGATAAATGGGCCCTGGACGGTTGACTGTGTTAATCTTACTCAGGACCGGCTCTGCGTGTTCAATTGGATGAGAAAGCGGCGAGAAAAGAGGTTGCAAACAATAACTGAAGTTTTAGCTTTAAGGATGGCCGAATTTTGCTTTTGTTGTGGAACTTTGAGTTTCATAAATACCTTTTTGATTTATGGTTTGAATTTAAATATTTACTTTTTTTACGTAAAAAAATTAAAGAAATATTTATTTTATTTATATTAATCAATAAAGAAAACAATGATTATGCTTAAGTATCGAGTTAAAGTAAACGGTATACATGAGCCGATTGTAGATCAGCCTTGCCATATCACCCTGAAGGCGATGGGCATGCCGCTCCGCCCATTTCCACCCTGCCTCAGCTTTCCCTATAAGTATATTATGTTTTTTTGGTAATTTTAAAATAACTATTCTTAGAAACCTAATAAAAAACATACAATTGTTTTAATATATACTAGATTATGACCCACGGACACGTGGGTAAATTAAATTAAGTTACTTAATTAATATTACAATAATTTTTTTCGGATAGACCCTACTTGTAAAATTATATTTTACAATGTTTGTTTTTATCATTTTGATATTTTTGTGGCACTAATTGTCACTAATTTTACGTCATGTGTCAATTTGATATTTTTGTGGCATTAATTGTCACTAATACAGATAAGACTTGAACATAATAAAATATCCATGTCTATTATTGGCAAATTATATTATATGCACTTGAACACACTTTATGTGACTTTCAACCAGTTTCAATTGTAATTTAATTTTTTATAATATACTCATTTGACCTATTGGAGACAAAAATATAACCCTAATAATCCATATATAGGTAATGAGTTGAATTTAGTAACTTCATAAATAATTATGAGTTGAATTTGGTAACTTCTAAAAATTAATATATGGCATAGGTGTAATTATTTATTTTAGTTAAGGGTATAAGAGACATTTCATAAATAATTTTGAGTTGTCATTAATCTGGACCATTGATTTATTTTCATCCAATGGTCTAGAAACTCCAAGTGGTTTTCTTATTATATATAGTATAGATATAATATTTATCACAACCCTAGTACTAGACAACTAGCACAAGATACAGGTCCAAAATAAAAAAAAAATTAACGCATACTCAATCTACGTCTCTCTCCTAGGTGGTTCTAATCATTTTTTGGGTCCAAGATAAAAACTTAAAAGATAACAAATACTCAACTCACGTACTTGTTCAATCCTCCTCCTGTTTGAGGATTCATCCCATAAAGCTAGTTAAGCAAACTACTCGAAACATTGCATGGTTGCTTCCAATCATACGGGTAGTGAGTTGACACCAACATATCTCAAGTGAAAGTTAAACCCAACTCTAAACCTCAATCACAAATAACACATCGATCTCATGAACAAAACAAACTCAACTCAATCAATCAAAATTTGAATAACCATAAGTCCATAATCAATATGGTTTTTACATAGATTGGTCAAGTCCGACCCAAATATCACTTGATCATGTATCTAATAAAATTTCGGTTTTTTTTTAAAAACTAAATTTGACGGTTACAATTGTAAGTAAGATAAATTTCTAGATATACCAATTGTTTATTCATGTTTATATAAGATTTCATTAGAATAAAAATAGCATCGACCCCATTGTTATTATCTAAAGAAAAATATAAAATGCATTTGTCCGAATTTTGTTTCAGGAAAAAAGTATAATTTTCGTATATTCCAAAATGGCCGGTTTAGAAATAGTGAAATGTCCACCAATGCCACGTCAAGTTCTGTACTAATTTCATACTTTCGGTTTTTCATTATTTATCTTGGACTACCTTTTATCCACTCATTTATTAATACAACTAATAATAATAAAATCAAAAGACCATTTTATTTTGTTTTGTGGTGTGACTACTGACCTTTAAACAAAAGTAATCCCATATTTATTTTGTTTTGTGTAACTTGATATATAGGATTTAGTATTATTGATTATAAATTATTTTCAACCAAATTCAAATATCTATATGTACAATCAGAGTATTAAATGATTTTCACGAACACATGGATCCTCATTTATTGATTCAATCAAATATGAATCATCGGAATCTCATTAAAAGAAAATTCATGAATCAATCTAATGAAAAGTCATTTTAAGAAGATTTTCTTTTTAAAAATTATAGAATTCTTTAAAACGATTCATTAAAAAAAGTATAATCATTACTTTGTATTGATACTTGACTAATAAAATATAAATGTTTTAGTATGTTATGAATCAATTTGGCAAACAATAAAAAAGTAGTAAATTCTATATAAACAAATTACAAGTATGTTTTTCTTAGTTTTTTCAATTACTAGGTTAGATATTCATGATTTATATGGGGTTGATTTTTAAAAATAAATATTTATAAAAGTATATAAATAAATATGTAATTAAAGTTTATTAGAATTTAATTATGTAATTATTAAATTATTTAGACACTCATGTATTATAAGGTTGGTCTAAAAATTAATTTTCTATAGAGATATGTAAAATTGTAAATATAACAAATTTAGAAATTATGAGGTTTTAATTAAATATTTATTAGGTTAGATACATTATAATATAGTTGATTTATTTGATTTGATTTGAATTTACATTTCAGTTCAATTTATTTAAAAGACATGTGACAAATTAAAATGCAAACATGTGACAAATTAATTGAAAATACGACACATGACAATTTAATTATTAGTATTTAATATATTGTCGATAGATATATACAGATATTACTCAATTATATAAAATAATCTATTAAAATGATTATATATATTAATTATACAATTAGTTATCCAACTTTAAATAAAAAGCTCTGAATTTTTTTTTAAAATTTATTGAATACAATAACATAAAAGTAAAAGTATTATGTAAAAAAATCATAAAGATCTCATAAATAATATATATTTATGTTCAATGGGATACCATATTAGATTGGGGTACTAGAATATCATATTAAATAAACATGTTCGTCACGAGAAATATTAAATTTAATACAAAACTGCAATATACACATGTTCAAATGTGCATATTATTGATTAAATAACATCATTCACATGTTCATTATTATAAAATATTTTATTTTATGCAAAATAGTGATATACACACGTTCAAATGTGCAATATGTATGAACATGTGCATGTTACATGTTTGCATGTATTTAAACATTTTTATTGTAATAAGTATGTATTTTGTGTGAATTAATCAATAATGTAATTGAACATTTGTATATTATATTTTTGCAAGAAATTCAACATTTTATGATATTAAATATGTTCATTTAATATGGTGTTTCAGTATCTCAGTCTAATATGCTTATATAATTACCATTTAATTTTTAAACATTATCTTGTTGTGTTGCTGGAAGGTACCAATATTCATTTTTATACTTCAACTAATATAAAACAGGTCACGAGTTTGATTCCTGTCGGAGGCAAGTTGAAATTTTGGTGGAGTAGGTAAGTCTGGTGGTAAAGGAGTAGTTTAGGAGTAGGAGTAGGAGTAAAATAGTTTGTTGTTCAAAAAAAACTAATATAAAACAGGGGGTTTTCATTTTCGTTGTCTTTTTCCCTTTTTGTAATAAAATAATTATATTATATTATGTTAGGATATGGGAAGGGGAGCTCAACATATCCCAAGAATCAAGTGTTTGCAAGAAATTTAGGTGAGGAGGAGGAAGAGATTTGAACATAATTCCCTCTCTCTCTATATCTCTCTCCTCACTACTCTTGATTCACTCAACACCATTCATTTCAGTCTTCAATCCAATTCCCCTCTGTGTTTTTGCTTCTTCTGTCTGTGCTTTGTGTGTGTGTGTGAGAGAGAGGGATAAATAAGCAATTGAGGTGGGATCGATCGATAAATACAAGAAACGGTTTGTGTGATTTGTGGAGTCGATCAGATTTAAAATGACCAGAATGCTACTGAGCATCCCATCGCCGTTGTCGACGAACCTAAAAGATATATGGTCATCCTCAAATTGGTGGGAAGAGATTAATGAATCAAAGAGCTGGCAAGATGGAATTTTCTTCACTCTTTGTGCTTTATATGCCCTTGTATCCGCCATAGCTCTTGTAAGTCATTTAACCGCCTCCCCCTCCCTATATTTCTTCTCTTTTGACTATATCTGTAATTCGCACTGTTGCTAAAGTGTTATGGTATGTATGCCTCTCTCTCTCTCTCTCTCTCTCTCTCTCTCTCTCTCTCTCGTATGAAGTGAAAAATAGAAATTCATTTAGGGGATGATAAATTAGCAATCTATAGATTATAATTTTCAATATTACAATATTTCGTGTTTAATTGAGTTAATTAAGTAATAGTGTGTTTCAAAACTTCACTTTGGTGGTTCAGGATTGGATATGTAGAAATTTAGTTGACAATTTCTGGAGAATTGTATCAGAGTTTCATTAAACTTGAGTAGAAAGTGATTTGGAAGAAGATATAACTCATTATGGCTATCATGACTAGGTCATAGACCAAAGAGAATTAGGAAGTATTTATTGATCTTTCAAGCTCAGATTGAAGAGAAATAAAGTGTTAGCCGTACATCCTCTATGACTAGGATTTATGGAATTTTTTGAAAGAAACCACATGGGATACTTCATTCTTGGTGGTGTTTTTTCTTTCTTAATCTTTTAGGAATAGATAGAAATAGTAGTGATTTACTTGCATTTTCTATTATTATGGATACTGTAAGTTGTTGTGAAGTAAATAAGAGATAGTTTATGTTCATATTCATGGCAGCTTATCCTTTGTCATTGCATTTAGTAACGTTGAATATATTCTTCATGCTTCTGCCCCTGATCAATCAACTTTATAATACTCATCACACATCATCAGTTATGACTACTTTTCTATACGTCAATGATTCTTCATGGGGTCTTGCAACCATAGGTTTTATTGTTTTATCCTTAAAATGCATATTCATGTTTATGATAAATGCTTGGTTTGAGTTTATCTTTGTCATTTCAGATTCAATTAATTAGGATTGAACTCAGAGTGCCTGAGTATGGTTGGACAACACAAAAGGTTTTCCACCTCATGAATTTCATCGTAAATGGAGGTAGAATCCACAAGTTCATTAAACCAATTTCTTGTAAGGTTACTCATTAGTCGTGACTGTCTGACTGATATATGTATGTCTCTCTTCTTTTTTGCAGTGCGTGCCATTGTTTTTGGATTTCATATGCAAGTGTACACTTTACATCCCAAGGTGGACATACTATATTAGATTCATTGTTGCCTTTTTCTGTTAGGTTAATACATATAGCCATCAATGATGAAGAATCTCTTGTTGATGTTCCATTTTGCATCCCAAATTAGGATTGATTCCCCGTAAACAAGTATGTTTTGGCCATGCCTTTTAATATTTTCACTTTGTGGGTCCCTTTTACATAATGCCAAGAGGATTAGGGTGGTAGGAGTACCTACCATCATCAAATATCATCTTTCTCGCCACATTAGATTTTCTGTCTCTATTATCTTCATCTTTCTATATCGGAAATACTCACGCTTCTATCACAATACTCATTTTATTTAAATGTAGAGAGAGATAGAGAGGGACGATCCGTTCGGGGTGGAGAGGCCGGGAGGGGGGGTTTCACTTAGGGGCCGAGACCTCTGGGGTAGTGCTCCCGCCGGGGCTGGTCCGAGGTGGCACCCTGAAACCATTTTGGGGCCAGTACTCCGTCCACACTTAACACGTGATGTTGAGCCCTCTTTACATGATACAAGGAGAAATGAAGATGGGACCTAAACTATAGAGGAAAACCGTATGATAGAAACTGAACGACGTCTTACATATTGATATTGCAGTAGTTGCCATTTAGGGGGTGTTTGGGTGTGTGTTTTCAACATGATTATCTGATTATTGCAATATCAAGTTGTAAATAGTCAATTGTATTGCATTGACAAAATCATGTCTTAGGGTATTTTGGATGTGTGCTTTTAACTTGATTATTGTGATATTAAGGTCCAGATAATCAGTTGTTAGTGATTGGATAAATTGATTTTGATTACAGTTGTTTGGGGTCAAAATTTAAATAATCAGTTTAGGACAGATAGATCTGACGATCTATTGGTTCATATATAGTCAAAATTTGTTAAAACACTGATTATTTGCTTATTACAACTTCAAACAACAAACAAATCCAAATGCCATGCAGCCTGATTAATTACAACCGATTATGTGATTTGATTATTAAATATCACATTATCACTTTCAAATTGCAGATCCAAACACTCTTAACATGTACATCTGATGCGCTCATTACATGATTTCTCTAAACATAATTTGATTATTATCGTAAATATAATTTAGAATTGCATCATTAATAATAGCTGGCATTATATGTTCAAGCTAACTCCATATGTTTCCATTTAAATGGGTCCCACTTCGTGTGAGAATAAATGAATCCGAGATTGTGGGTCGGGTCCCATTTGCTTAATTTGAAAATTGAAGATTGGACCAACTAGATGAACTATATAAGTATATATACAGATAACTTTGAAGATTGAAGATTGGACTTACTAGGTGAATTATATAAGTATATATACAGATAGAAACATAAGATTGGTGTTTGGTTTTTTATACATTTCTCATTGCCTCTGGTTGGTAATGTGAGACATTTAAGGGTCCATTTGGCTCCTGGACTGAAATACGAAGGAATTGAAATTTAAATATTAGTTTTTAGTGTGTTTGGTGGGGAGGTAGAAACGTAGAATGTAGTTTTTAGGATCGGCTAAGGGTGTAGGTTGTGAAGTGTTGGAATCTAAATTCATTTATAAGTTGCTAGGAATAACAAGTTCTTAAATACAAAGATTTTGATGGAATATAAATAAAATTTGTTCATCTTTCTAATCCAAAGTTCCAAAGACACTAATCATAATCAAATTCCTTGATTTTTACACAAGTCAAACACACACGAAGTCCTTATTCTTAGTAACAATTATGATTTTTGTTATTAGGTTTGCATCTGGGTGCTACTGGAACTTCCAGGGCTACTATTCTTTTCAACTTATACTCTCCTTGTCCTATTTTGGGCAGAGATCTATCACCAGGCGAGTAAAAATTGATCTTCACCGTGTTAATCCGATTCTTGTAATTTCCTCGTCTATAATATATCAATATATATTGCTTTTTTCTTATGATAAGCAGGCTAGAAGTCTGCCAACAGATAAACTCAGGACCACTTATGTTTGTGTTAACGTGGGAGTTTACGTGATTCAGGTTGGTTCTATCTTTTATGTTTACGTATCTGTTTATGTGTGTGAAGGTAGGGGTCTGCAAATTGTGGTTCAGAGTGACAAAACTGAAGAATGAACCAGGAACAGAGCACAGCTGGCTATGTTTGGTTCAGTTCTCGATTCTTCATTTTTTTAACTAGTTTTAGGTTTGGGCAAATCCGGCTCTACACTGGAAACAAACTAGTTCCCTTTTTGTATACTTATAAAACAAGACTATTTGGGTTTGTGTTTCTCATATTAAAACAAGCCCAAGTATGTTTGTGGTCCATGGTTCCATTCAGGATCAAACCGGTTAAGAATTAAATTTAGTTTGGTTTTTGCTTCCCTTGTTTTACATTATTCAGTTTCTGTCTGGTATGGTTCAATTTCGTTCCATTGCACACCCCTATTTGGTGCCATTATTAGCTGTTGGGGCCTGATCATTAAAGTTCAAAAAGATCATTTTATCTACTATTTTACTCTACTTATGTATATAACGTAAATTGTTTATATCAGGGTTGTATCTGGATATACCTCTGGATAAGCGACAGCAACATCGCTCAATTTGTTGGAAAATTTTTTATTGCAGGTTTGTTTACTACTGTTTATTGTGCATATAGTCCTATAACCGTGTTTGTCACACATTTTGATGATAGTTTTTGTGACACTTTGTCATGCAGTTGTAGCATTTATGGCAGCACTTGGCTTCTTGATTTATGGAGGAAGGTGTGAATATTTTAAACCATACAAGCTCATACTACTTTTGGGCTGAATGTACTGGTGAAAATTCTTCGTATTTTTTGTTCTTTTATATTCCATGCTTTCAGATTATTCTTCATGCTGCGACGGTTTCCTATTGAATCCAAAGGGAGAAGGAAGAAACTTCATGAGGTTGGTGATAGTAATGCACTTATACCAGTTTAATCTTATTATTAATGATTGCCCCTTTTATGCTTTCTAAATTATGTATGGCTTTTATTTCCAGCAATCATGACTTGCTCATTGATACATGTGGATAATTTAAAAGAAATGAATAAAAATTGTGTTTGTAATGGCGATTTGTTCTTTAGAGAAAAATAAAGAGATGAAATTCATGAATTGTAGAATAGAAAGTTAGCTAAGAAAGCTAGGGTTAATTGCAAGAAAAAAGTAACATAGTTTCATCGAAGTTATAATTCGGGTATTAATGCAGCTACAAACTTAAAAAAACATATCTACATAGAGTGATATATGCTGAAATATGTTTATGTGGCGCTACATGGCCTTCTAATAAAAGGTAACATAGTTCAATCATGTTACGGTAAATGAATTATTAAAGTTGGTACGTTTTAATGAAATAGAAAATATTCTAGTACCCTAAAGAGAATTTTTGTGAAACTATATTACTTTTTCTTGCAATTTGTTAATAATCTAATGCAAAAATGGGATATTGTCAGAGAGTAACAACATATTTTTGCAATTATTCCTTTTTTATCCGTGCTTGTTTTTGTACACCCTAGGTCATTATACTTGAACAATATTCCACACTTTGTTAAAGTTTGAAACCATCTGCCACCATGGTTACTGAAAATGTGCCAGGCCTCCAAGGTAACAATTTTTTAAATTTTAACCTATAGGATATACAAAACAAAATTGTTTCATAAATTGGAACATATGTGAAAGTACGTTATTATTCTATTCACCTTAGGTGGATAAATATTAAGTGTACCTGGATAAAATCAAGTTATTTGCATAAATAAAGGATGTAATATTAAAATTAGGTGGAATGCCTGTAATGTGATTTGTGCTAATTCTTGCAGGTTGGATCGGTAACAGCAATATGCTTTACTTGTTTTGTCGTAAGATGCTTTGTGGTAAGTTACTATTCGCCTTCCTCTGGTATAATATACCAGAATGAAATAAAAAAAGAACAAAAATACTCCATAATAAGAAGCTGTTTCGCCCAAATTATTATGGATGTGGCATTATTGAGTTACATTCTATGCCTCATTACCTCCTACATAATTTGCTCCAAAATTTCCTGTTGCATCTGTGCAAAGAGACAGTTTCTCAGTAACACGGATCTCCAGAAAGAATTATGCAGCCATTTATCGGTTAAATGCGGGTGACAACTTATAGAATAAGGCCCAAGCGTAATTTATGAGGTAAACAGTTGTTTATTGAATTGTTCACCATCTGCAGGATGTTCTATCGGCTTTTGATTCAGACTTGTCATTGGATGTTCTTGATCATCCGGTTCTAAACTTAATCTTTTACATGGTACCATACCAAGACACCATCCATCATCCCATATTATATTATACGTTTTTCCGAATTCTTACTTTCTTTTCCACTCATCAACAGCTAGTCGAGATCCTCCCTTCAGCATTGGTGCTTTACATATTACGGAAGTTGCCTCCCAAGAGAGTCTCAGCACAGTATCAGCCCATTCGTTAGCTAGCCATGGCTGTGTTTCTCATCTGCAGACGATAAGAGTCATGGTGGTTTCTGGATCAGATTCTTTCGTTCTTGTATAATAATACATGGAAAAGTAACTTATTCCTATTGATATCTTGTTGTGGCTTGGAAGTCTGGAACTTAAGCTTGTCTGACTTTGCATCTTTTTCCAGCATTGAATGGTTGACTGTACTGTAATATTTTTGTGGGGAAGAAAAATCGCGGGGAACTACTTGATGGAGTATATTTTTTCCAGGATAAGTGGATAACTAATAATCGCGAAATGTTATGTGCTTTTTTTGTATATACTTAAGAGATCATAATTTAAAAATACATGTGTTTGGAATTGAAAAACCATAAACCTGGTTTAATTTGATATGACATTGATAATCATACTTGACTAGTTTCTTAGTGTTTAGCCTAAACATACATGTATTTTCAAAACCATGATAATCATATGCATATTTTTCAAGGTATGATACCTTAAGTGTGTATATGTTAAAATATGATCCAAGGGTAAAAGACTAAAAGTACATTACATTTTCATGTAATTTGCCATTTCTTTTATGAATAAATTTGTCCCATCAAGAAAACAAGTTTTATGCTTTCCATCTATGTTTTCTCCCTTGCATCATGTACTGGAAAAGCAGAGATACTTCCTAATGAAACCAAAGTAGTAACTATTTACAGTTGTGATGATTAATGATTTGATGGAAGTTAAGAAAAGAAAGAAACTCTATTAGTTGTCAATAATCCTATACAGGAGAAACATCTTACAAATTGAAATGACTTAAATCATACCATACCATGATATGTGCATACTATGAAACATTTAACTTTCACATGTTTTTACAAGCAGGCAGCTTAAATTACCCTTGAGTCAATATTCTCTGTGCTCATCGTTCCATTTCCTCCATGGGAGGGGCTGCGAATCTCACATCTGCAGCATGTGCGTCAACAACATGTTCATTGGCAAAAAGTGATTTGATGAATGACGGGGTTTTCAAGGGGCGTCGGCCACTCATTCTTGGATACACGTCTTCAAGAAAATAGTAGGCATGACCAGCGACCATTCCCTGTGATGGAAAAATTTTCAATAAATAATCATAACAGGGTTACGATATTCGAGGTGTCATACTAAAGAAATGGTGTTTAAAATGATATGTAGAGGGCATATTAGAGAAAATACAAGCCTGAAGAAGTATAAACATTTAAAACAGGGTTACTTTCAAAATTAATGTTTTATGGGTTAATTTTATAAGTTTATAATCAGAGAAGGAAACCATTTACCAAAAGTCAATTTCTATTTTAAATAGCCATGTTCCTTATTATAATAAAATAAGCCCTCGGATGTTAATTTTGAAAGTATGATCCCCGAAATAAAAATCGACTGAAAATTCATTACATTTTACTGCACTTGACCCTGTAAAAACAATATCAGGTACTTACAAGAAGATCCGCCCAAGCACTTGCACCAACAAGAACAGAGAAGCCCAACAAAACCTGAACATGAAACAATACCATGAAGGACATGAAGCGGTTGATTATAGAGATGATCTAAATAAGACTAATGAAGCAGTTGATGATTATTTGGTACTTTTTTCAATTCTTAGGTCAAACATACATTCTTAAGTACCGTTTTAGTCATTCTACTTTTAAAACCCGTCCCGGTTTGGTTATTATCATAATAAATAAAGTATCGCTAAAGGTGTACGGTTTTCGTTAACAAGTCACTAAAGGCATGGTGACACTAAAATATCACAAAATTTGCATGAGACAGATTTGAAAGTATAATGACTTAAACGATATAGAAAAAAAGGTATGATGACCCAAGTCAAACAAACGAAAAAGTTTGTTACTAAATAATAACATAAACCCGAGATTATATATGCAAATTATTAAAAAAAACTAACCCATGGAAGGTAAGCCGCAGTAAACGTAAAGAGACCCAAGAAGCTCATATGAATATATGGATTTCGCTTGCTCCAAACATAAACCTGTAAAATGGGAGGAACCAAGACATCAAAAAGTTCAGAATTTCTTTTCTTGCTCTACAATTTATTAATATGCACCACGTTTTACGTACCATCATAAACGTCAATGAATTGCTAAGAAAAATTATTTTGGCAAAAGATTCCGACACATAAGGTATCATCCCTCCAACAAGTACGATACTTGTTAAGACAGTCGCACCAAATAAGAGCATATAAAAGAAATCTGCCGTCCTTCCCCTAAAGGAATTTTCTTCTAGAAGCTTGCAGTATCGAGCGAGGAAGAACATGTGAAAAAGGAAGTCCAAGTCTGTAACACAACGATGGCACCATGTTAGGGAATGATGGTGAATGATAATATTTTATTTTTACTTGTTTAGAGATTGACAGGGTAGAATGTACGTAAAAAGAACATACTTTCAATCAAATTCTTTTCAAGGAAATATACTTTCTATATCAATGTTTAAGTGTCTATGCTTTAATATCAAACTACAAAGGATACCTGCACATTTCTTAGAATGCATTATAATATAAGTGAAGATAAGGGACTTGATTTTAAAATAAGGACCTGTTTACCAAAGTCCATCTCTAATTTAGGTATCAAGATCCCCTACTCCCTTGTTTGACTATAGACATATAACAGGCACTTAAGTATTCATCTTGAAAGTATCATCCTTTAAATAAAATTTGATAAAAATATGCTTCCTTTTATGTGTAATTAAAAGAGTATCTTTGAACACTTACCCATCTTCCGGAAATAAAGAAAATTAGTGATGAGCCGCCAGATTTGGTATTGCTTAACAACGAGCCTCGGGTTCAAATACAAGTTGTAGGGTGAAATGATCTGCAAAAGCATTTCAAGTGACACTTAAAAACATCATCAAATCAAAAAGGAGCTAGCAACCAACTTCATGACTGTTCAGCAAATAATTAAGACGTCTGAAAGGACATTAACAGGGTGTTTGGATGTGCGTTTAAGTTACCTACCTATCTCTAATTTTAATCAATTATGCGATTTTCTTGTTCTAATATTTGATTTTTCAAGTTTCAATAATCACTCCCGGCTTCCCAAACACACATTCAACAGCCGCCCCCCCCCCCCCCCTTCTAAAAATGTGCTAGAATCAAATCATTTCATCGATAGCAACAACCCCCATAGATACCAAAGGAGATTACATGAAAGAAATATACAAAACAATCCTGAATAAAATACAACCAACCAGCTAATTGTTAAATAAATTACTTGATCCAACCCACAAACCAATTAAGAATCAATCCTCATAGGGCACTACAAACTTATAAAAAAAACACATATATCTCTTTTAAATTCATAATTGGTTTATAACATTTGGATTAGCAGATTCTGCTTCTGATCATTTAGGGATGAAATTATGAAAGTATTCAGTATTAGATAACCATTTTAACAAACTTACCACTTTATTCCTTACTTTAACCCTATCTCGAGAAACATTTAAACCTATTTCACATGGCATGTCTCCTTTCTTCTTTTTTTGTTTTTTACAAAAGAATGTCTATTATTATCATTTCATCTATCAATTCTATAAATTATCAAAAATTGACAAATAAGTAATTAATTAGCTGAATCACTGTTTCTAGCATCACAAAAGTGGTGCAACAGCTGATTATTTGATCCTAATTATACGATATCATATACCCTAACATCATTACCTTTAAATCAATTGAAGAATAAAGCTATATGATTATACAAACCCTATAATAATAATAATAATAATAATAAACAAATAATAATAATAATAATCATTAAAAACAATGTGTGTGTGTGTGTGTTGGTGGGGGGGAGATACCTCTAGAGAGCAACCAACGGTGGTAAGAACAGCAGCTGTGAGATAAGAGCGAGTTATAACAGGCATCTGTTTGTACCATTCTTCCACAACTTGTGCCATTTTCTCTTTAATTGGAAACCCTAACCCTAATGGATTTTTTCAAGAACAGAGCTCCGTTAACTTCAAATTGGTAGGAATTCGATCAGATTAAACAGAAGGAACCGGAAGAATCTAGAGAGAGATTATTTGACAGACATATAAATCAGTCAAAGAAAGTGTCTATTCTAATCTAATCTTCAAAGAAGTTTATCGTCATTTTCTGTATATGGCACGCCGTTTAACAGCGCGTTTATTACACGAACCATTTAAAGAGCGCGTGTACCTGTGTTTAAATGAGATAGAGTTGTTAGTTCATATGTTTTTCATCCTTGGACTTTTCTTTCGTCTCACATGTCACCCCTATTTTGTCAATCTGCTATTGCTAATCTGGACGAATATATGCCTTTTTTTTTTTGGTTTTAATATTTGACGATTTGTATGTTTGGAAGTAAAAATGTAAATTGCAATTTTTTTTAACAATAAAATTATTGTGAAAGAGGTTAAACAAGGTAATGTAAATTTGATTTTGATAAAAACAAGAATCGATAACCATTTAATAATATTAATTTTATTTCATAATTTTTTTGGACAAAAAATAACATTTGATTATTATTTTTCGACCTAAAATTATTACATTTTTTGTTATATTTTTTAACCTAAAAAATTTTATGATTTTGTCACCAAATTTTGTAATTTATGTTGACAAATTACCTAAAGTGCAAACATACATCCTGTTTGTTTAGGTGATTTTAAATTTTTATTTGTTTGACGTCTTAAAATCTAAAAAATGTGGACTTTTGTCTAAATACTAAAGTTTGAAATTAGTTTTTCTAGGTTAAAGTCATGGTTGTTAAGATCGCGAGTAAGATCGTAGGATTGGTAAAGTCCGGACCGAGTAAAAGGTAGGATCGATGACTTATCTTACGATCCTACAAACGATCCTACGTCCGATCTTGTTAGATCGGACGTAGGATCGATAGATTAGTCATCGATCCTACTTTTACTAGGTCCGGACTTTTTTAACCGGATTTTTGTGGGGTCGTTTACCGATTCGATCCAACATTTTACCTAGATCCAATCATGATATTTCATAACATTTTGTTAATTGTCATAAAATATATATACATATTATATTTTTATATAGTTGATTTAATTAACAATTAATATTAAAAATAAATTTTATTTGGCATCGGTGCATCACATAACCTATTTTTTCAAATATACATTTGGTTTGGTCCGGAAAGGAATGAGTGTCACAATCAATTATGAAGTAGAGCCAAATATCTATTTATAGCATTTGGTTTATCAACTTTATAAAATTCATATATATTTATTTATTTATGCTCCGTTAGAATAAAATAGTTTGTTAATTGTTTTACCTTTCAGTTTGCCAGTCATATTTATGACTTTATTTTAGAGGTTTTACATTTAAATAAGATAAAAGAAAAGACTAACTAGGGCTTAATATTTCATTTTTAAAAAGCATATATACTTCTTGAAATCTTGATTTTAGTAACAACCATCTAAAACCCTTGATTCTTGGATATAAACAAAATTTTGTACATCAACAAAATCTTGAAAATCTAACAATATTTTCAAGAAAAACTCCCTACCAAATCCTATATAAAAAGTAATCTTAAAACCAACACAATCCAATAGATTTCATTACGTGTTTAGGATTTAAGCCGCCCTAGCAAGAACTTCTAGTTGTTCAGGAAGATCAGCAGGTTCTATATAAAATTCTCTTCGAACATAAGATCTTGGGACAGTTACCGTCAACACCCCATTCTCATATCCAGCAGAAATCCCATTCACATCAATTGTATCCGGGAGTCTAAATTTCTTCATGAAAGTTCGACGTCCGGCCATTATCATCATATCATCAGCGGACTCCGTTCGGATGATGAGGTACTTTGAATCTTCAACCTCAACACGTATATCCTCTTTCCTAACACCTGACACCCAAAAGTCAACATAAGGAATATATTTTTTTACAAAGTGTTCATGATTAATTGGATGACACAATAAGGGTAATCAAATATCTTTATGCCTTCAAAATCTCATCAGCCAATATAACAACATGAAAATATGGATACCGGGGATGTCAGCGGAGTAAATGTGGGATTCAGGGGTTTCGACCCATCGAACATAGTTTTCTGGGATGAAAGGGTACGGAAATAAAAGAGGGGAGGTGAAGAAAGAATGCAAAGAAGGTTGAAATGTTGAGAACTGCATTTCTTTCTTATGGGTTTACACAGGTTTGAAGGAAATATCAAGAAATAATAGAAATGAATCTTTGACACAAAAATAAAATCAAGGAAAACAAGGAGGACAAAATTGGTTGGTTTGAGTAAATATAGAGCAAAGTTTTATGGTGGTTGGTTTGAAAAAGGTTGCCAAATTCATTGGACCCTAACAATTTTAAAATGAAAAAACAACCAACATCCACTCAAAATTTGGGGTTTAAAAGAGAATTTGAGGTTATAAACTAAGGTATTTGGACAAAAAAAATTATCAATTAGTGTGTAAGTATTCAAATTTCCAAAAAAAAATTATATGATATCATGGCATCTTGTATTTATATTTCTATGTAACAAATTAATTTCATAATCTCTCACATTTTATAAAATCTCACAGACACTCAAGAAATAATACAAATATGACGTATCTTATGAAATGAATCATTATATTTTAAGTGTATATCTATATATATGATACTAGTTTATTGTATTACGTAGATATTTTTAATAATTAATTAATTTACACAATATATTTATAAACATGAAATTAGAATGTATAAATATATAAATATATAATTATAGGTAGCAGCTAATTACAATAATATCATCTTAATATTCTAATACTAAAACTTTAAAAAAATTTAGTCTGATAACTTTTTATAAAATGTGTTGAATAACTTAATCAACGTTTAATAATATTTTTAGAATAGATTGTCTCTTTTATTTTACTTTATTATTAAAAAGATAAAATTTGATTTTGATTTTTTTATTAGATTATATTGTGTATATTAATATTTATAATTATAAACTAACTTTTATTTTAATTATCATTAATTTGATAAATTTTGAATTTGATTTGCTTTGATTAATTTATATCGTATATTTTAATTAGTAAACTATCACGTATTAATCGTTGGTAAAAATGAAAATATTTACTCATTAATAACACAAGTAATTTGCATTTGGTTGATGGGCTCAGGGCTCAGGCCCACTTGAAAGCATGCAACAAGGAAATCTACAACCAGAACGGGGTTGTTTAATTTTTTATTTTATACTACATGTTTAAACAACTTTTACAAGGTCATCTCCAAGAAAAAGGTTTTTTAAATCTTGCATTTGGTTCGTAAATCTCATTAAAGATTTTAAATCCAAGAATTTCTTAAATCTTGTTATTTTTTGTTATTCAAAAACTCAGCCTCTCCTACTCAGTTACCTTGTATTTTTCATATCAACAATTTTTTCCTAAAAGCTAATACAGATTTTTTGACAAAATCCTGACAAATAAAAATCTATCTATACTATTAAAAGAGTAACTAAATGTCACATGACATGCTTTCATTTAATTTGCCACATGTCGCTCTCTCCTTTTGCCACGTCATTTACTTATTTTATTTTAAATTTTAAGGCAAATCAAATTTATGTAAATCTAATATGGATTAATTTAATAACTAACTAACTAAAATTAAGCAACTTTGTTATTCATATAATTATTATATTATACATATATATAAATATCAATTTCTAAAATTAACTCATGTAATACATGGATAATAACCTAGTGTTGCATAATGCAAATATTTTGACGTAATGCAAATCCTTTATAGAATGCAAATCTCAAAAAAAAAACTCTGCAAACCAAACGTCTACGGTCTTTGGTCTAAGTTGATAAGTGATTTGACAAGTACCTTCTGGGATAAAAGCTAAACAGTTACAAACTTACTGGATATAACAAGTTTTCATGATATGTATCGAAATCAAACCCATTGGGCATCTTTGCTCCTCGGTTTGATTGTTGGGCCTAAATCCATCGAAATGATTTCTTTTCTCCCTTTTCACTGCTACTTTGGACTTTCAAGTAGTGTGATCTTAGTTACATCATTATATAATTAACATTCGGTTCAATTTTTTTAATCCACTAATTTTAGGAGTACTGCAATCCGAATCAACAATCAATTACTACAATATTCGCATGAATATATGTAAGAAATTTATAAAACATAATTAAGTACAATGAACTTCTGCGTATGACGGTTTAATTCTTCTCCTGGACTAGTTTATGTTATTTTTTGGTTCGAAGATTTTGAATTGAATTAGAGAAGAATTGTTTTCAAAAATTGAATTTGAATGTTAGACAATCTATTCGAAAATTAATTAAAGAAAGAATGCAGGCGAGATACGAACACCATGGGAAAATTCAGTGACTCGAAAACCTTGTGAACATCGACAACCATTTGAAATACCTTCATGCTCTTGTGGGCAGCTAGAAACAAACGAATTGCTTCTAACCTGGCCACAGGAGCAAATGTTTCTTGATTTTCAGAAACTTCCCAGGATAACAAGTTCTATCCTATGCAAATACCAACAACCAGAAGAGAAACCCAATATACAAACGTATACAAGCTGCGATAATTGTGTTTTTTTTTTACAAAAATATAAAAAGAATCATCAAAAACTAACCCAAAAAAAGATATATTCAGTCATCATTTATTCATATAATAGATGAAATATTGCAAAATAAAGAACAAAAAGTCTGTTTTGCTTTGCATATTCTCCTTCTTTAAGTGATCATCTTCTTATAATTCCTGTATATAAAAGATGGTACCCATAAAATAATATAATGAAATATAGAAATTACAAACAAATAAAGGATTTTAATACAAAAATACATCTCGATTAATTGATTACCTGCAGTATAGTAGTTTTTTTTCCTAATTTGTTTGAAAGAGATCAGTAGATACTGCTTGATTTGGATCTTGATTAACGTCAATCTTGCTTATTTCACCTGTATAAAGATCGTTACACCCGGAATATAACACAGTATATATTCGACTTTTTGTCTCGGAATTAAAATTAGTACTATACCAAAATGTTTAAAAGAGCATTTATAGATTTCATTAAGTATATGTATATGATCACCTTGTTTTTCACTTTCTTGTTGCAACATATCTTTTTCAAAAGGTAATTGCTCTTCCATAACGGTTTCTATGCGAGTTATAGGCTCGGGATTTCCCCCTTCTCGTTGTTTTTGTGCTTCCGCTTCATCGAACACAGGTTCATGATCGACATGATGGACAAGCGGGGCACCACAATGAAGATTCGGGTGCGTCATAACTTCGTTTCTGGGCAAACTCTCGGCCATTAGATCAGAATTAGATATCAACTGATCGGTTTTCAAACCATGGCCACAATCATCGTTCTTTCGTGGTTCTTCTACCATCTTAGAGACTTCGAAAACCTGCATAAGCTCATCTTGCTCTACCATCCTCAAATTCTCCGATGGGGGAGCCGAATTACTACTTCCTCCGGCCATCATAGGGGTAGTTTGGTAACTTTGCAACGTTACGGGCATTGTTAGTTGTGGTGGTTGTTTCGCGCATCCGGCTTGAGGAGTGCATAATTGAGTTTGATTCGAATTTGGAATTTGGAAGCTTTCTCTCCTACACATCTTGAGGTGTGGAGCCACGTCGTTAGCGGGCGTTATCGGGCAAAAATGGCCTTGTTGAAACACGAGACCCCGAAGGAGGGTGTTGTTAGGCCCTACACGAACCGAGAGAAGATATCCGGCATCAAAAACGCCATCTATCACGCCCGTAACCACTTGTCCTACCATGTTATGGTTGTCACCGATAGGATTCATTGTAACAGGAGGTGGTGGTTGGATGGCGGTGATCGCGGCGGACATAGGTGCTGGCGATATAGATGCATGTGTTTGTCTTTTCTCGTTTCGTGATATGCTCTCGTCTTTACGCGGCCGACCACGTTTACGCTTTACGGGTAGCTCCGGTGTACTCGAACAAGGAGTTTTCGGCATGTTTTGTTGATTCATTCTGCAAATCTTTTGATATGATAAGAACAAATATATCTACTTCTAATTGTTCTTCCTATATAATTAATCTTGCCTGCAAAAGCAATTACAACAATCAAGATTCAAATTCAAATAAATATTATAACAATTTAATGCATGAATTATCAACAAACAATCTTGATGAAAAAGTCCAGTTCTTTCTGAATTTTCTTGAAGATTAAATATCCCAAAAAAATAATAATAATAATAAACTTTTTTATTATTCTTTAAAAATTAAAAGTAAAAGTATATGAAGAACATTCATAGATTTGAAGAACATACTTGAGAAAGTTTCCGATCACTTGAATTGCAAAGGAATCAGATGGTGAAAATTGAATTTTTTTTATTTTTATTTTTTTTTCCTGTAGATTTTTTTTTTATTTAGGAAAATATACATAAGGAGGGTATATTAGTAAAAATATGAACGTGATCCATTTATTTCGTTTTAATTCAAATTTTTTGAGATAAAAATGTAGATGAGAAATTAATGGGATAAACAAACTTACTCTGAATTTAGGGCGGTAAAAACGGAAAAGAAGCTGAAATTAATTAATCCTTAATTGTTTTAAACAAATGTCAAATGTGTATATCGTTAGTTCGGTTGCAAATCCAGAGAAATCAATAAAACAACGTTGTTGAAGAATTTAAAACAACTCATTCAAGATTTATATTTAGAAATAATGTTTGGATAAAAAAAAACTAGGGTTAAATTCGTACAAATGCAACATACTATTCTAAATTTACCTAAATGACTAATTAACTTTTTTTTGACCGAATGGTAGTTATACACTAAAATAACTTGTTGATATGGTACGTGTAACCAGAAACTATGTTGATATGACAGTTTTTGCTGATTCAAATGACAATGTGGCATGTTTTTAATGACATGATGCTTACGTGAATTTGCCATATCATCATAATTACTGGTTACACGTACCATATCGACAACTTATTTTGGTATACAAGGTGGATTTACGTGGATTTTGATCTATATAGATAATCCTTTTCATACTTCAAAAAACACAAACATAAGATTATTACCGGTAATCAAAAATATCATCTCAACAATAAATTTTAAGTACAAGTATCAATGGAATAAAAAAAATAACTAGATTAGTCATTTGAGTAATTTTAGTAAAGTAATATACATTTGTAGACTTTAAGCTAAAAAACTAAAAAATGATTTTAGAATCCATTATTTTAAATTCATGCGATCCAAACGACAGCTAATTGTTTTTGTAATATCTGACGTCTTAATTGTCTTTGAATGACTTGTTTATGTGAGTATTTAATCTTTATCTTTATATATAAACATAGAATTACGTAAATGATCACCACTATTTTTGCGAAATATCAGAGGTACAACCTTTAAAAGCATTTTTTTAAATTCTTTTCATAATAATATTTAAATTAACAATATAAGACTATTTGTAAAAAAATCACACACAAACACATACTAGAATTATGTGAAACGTACATGTTCACAATAAAATCACCATTCTGAATGTATGTTCACACTACGTGTGTTCGCATATATTTTTTCACGTTTACACTATTTTTAAGGTGTTAAAATGGATATATATATATATATATATATATATATATATATATATATATATATATATATATATATATTTATTTATTTATATATATATATATATAGTTTATTTACATACACACTATAATTTCGAGCATACGGTTAAATGTATGTTACTTTACTGAAATTACTCAAATAACTAATCTAGTTATTTTATTATCCCATTAGTACTTGTACTTAAAATTTAGGGTAAATTACAAATTTTGTCCCTGTGGTTTGGTGAAAATTATGGATTTGGTCCCTAGACTTTATTTATTACACTGGTAGCCTCTATTTTAAACTTTTGACTTTTCTAAACTTTTTGTCCTTTTACTAATTACAGTTTTAGTCCCTGTGGTTAGTAAAAGGACAAAATGGTCATTTTTGAAAAATTTAGAAAAGTCAAACGATCAAAGGACCAAATCTGTAGCAAACTTCGATATTGGGACTAACGGTGTAATAAATGAAGATTAGGACAAAGTCCATAATTTCCATCAAACCACAGAAACGAAATTTCTAATTTACCCTAAAATTTATTTTTGTGATGGAATTTTTGATTACCAGTTACGGGTTCTACCGGTAAAGATATTATATTTGTGTTTTTAGAAGTATTAAAAGGATCTATATGCTTAAGTGGATTTTCTAATTTATTTATATAGATCAAAATCCACATAAGCATCATGTTATTAGATATTGTCACGTTGTCATTTGAATCAGCAAAAACTGTCATATCAACATAGTTACTGGTTACACGTACCATATCGACAAGTTTTTTGGTGTACAAGTACCATCCGGTCAAATAAAATGTCAATTAGTCATTTAGATAAATTGGGAAAAGTATGTTGCATTTGTACGCCTGTAACCCGTTTTTTATATAAGACTAGTATTTTGTGTGTCTTAATCTTTTATCTATAAGGTTTATTTTTATTCATTAAATTTATCCATATAATAGGCTAGTTAATAAATAAATTAACTAGTAACATGTATAATGTCAAGTTAGCATATGGTTAACGAAATATATAGATTAAAAATAAAAATTACTTCACAAAAAATACATTAGAAAAATTTTGTGAAAAACTTTAACTGAATTTATAATTTTATATAGTATTTACCATCTATAATTCGCTAGCTGCACCATTGGTTGTGTTTGTTTTAGGGTGTGTTTGTTTTCAATTAAGAGGATCTGAATTAAGTCTGAAGTCTGAATTTCAGTTCTTAACATAATTTGTATTGTTTGTTTAAATTCAGACTTAAGATGTTTTAACCTCTGAATTTCCCTTTGAATTTTAAGAGAAAGAGACTAGTCTGAATTAAATTCAGAGCCTCCTAATTTCAGACTTTAAGGTCTCCTCTTAATTTCAGACATGGTTTTCAGATTTCAGACATTTAACCTCTTAAAAAACAAATACCATCTTAGTTTTTAGGGCTCATTTTCATAGTATGGTGACTAGTTCCAACTTCCAAGGTTGTGGTGGTCGCGATGTTCTGATATCAGTATTGGTTATCTATTTCTTAATAATTTTATATTTTCTATCTTCTTCATAGTTTTTATAATAATATTGTTTTTTTATAAAAAAATTATTATTTAACTTTATTGACTCATTATTAATTATTAATTAAATATAAAAAAGGGTTGAAAGATATTATAAATGGAAAGCAAAGTCAAAAGATTGAAGTTGGCTATCGAGGAAAAGGCAGGCAGAGTGTCGCTTCTACAGCTTGGGAGGAGCATGAAGAGGAACAGTGGAGCACACATCGTGACCTAATATTTAATTTAATTTACATATTTCATTCATTCATTGTATAAAAAAAAAAGTAACATTTTGATTAAAAAAATATATGTATTATTTTTTATAAGATTTATATAATCATTTATTTTTTTATTTATTAAGCCATCTTAACATTTATTGTCACCTTTTTTCCTCATGTGATTGGCAAATTATTACTTTAAATTATCAATATTCATTCTAATTTAAATTAAATTATATCAATATCCAGTTTAATCTAAATAAAACATATAAAATTTAAAACTAGATTTTATATTATTAAAAGTAAATTTTAATTTATACATAATCAACGTCTAATTTAGTTTTATACAGTAAATTATTATCTATAAGGTAGTTTATACATATTAATATACGTGCTAGGTTAATATTCATGTATTAAATGAGTTGATTTAAAAAATAAATACTTATAAATACATATAAAACATTTATAAGAAATTAGTTTACTATTCATGTATTATATGTGTTGATTTAAAACATAAATATTTACAAAGATGTATAAAAAAATTACAAGAAAGTAAAATCTGTTATATTTTAGCTGATCTATACTATATATATAAGAAAACTACTTGGAGTTTCTGGACCATTGGATGGAAAGAAATCAATGGTCCAGATTAATGACAACTCATAATTATTTATGAATGTCTCTTATACCCTTAGTTAAAATCAATAATTATACCATTGCCCTTTTTATAATTCATTTTCCAAATTTACTACATTACCTACATTTGATTTTAGTTTTTTCATTAATGAATTAATATTTACCTAAAATAAATATGTGTCATTAATGATCATAGTTAAATTTAAATGGAAAATTTTGAATTTAAATGTAGAAGTGTAGTAAATAAAGTTAAAAATTTTTGTTAATTATTTTGCTAATAAGATTTAAAATTTAATTGATAAAATTCAATTGTGAATATGATAAATTTTGATTGTTGATTTTATTATATTTTATCATTTTCAAAATATATACACATTCACATAATTGAAGTTTTTTGTTTCTTACATTGATATTTTATTTTTGAAGTTAATAAAAATTAAAAGAAACATTTTTTGCAAACACATATTATCTGTTTTTAATAATACAATATAATAATATTTTTTTAATTAATATCAAACAACTAAGTATTATTTTATCATTAATTTAACTAGCTTTCAATTTTTTTATTTTAATTATATATAAAGTTTATGATAATTTATTTAAATATAAAAAAATATGTATTTTCTAAATCAACCCATGTAATACATATATATTATAATAAAACAAAACAATTAATGTCACATGTCACTTCTACAATACAAGAAATTTTATTTTTCCACCTTTTTTTTCCAAATATAACACCTTAACATAATTGTATTAAATTCTGACTTTATTTTTTTCATTAATTAATTAGTAATAAATTAGATTTTGTAACATTTAAATTAATGTTTACCTAAAATAAATATCTATCATTATTATCCATAATAATCATAATTAGATCAAAATGTAATAATGTAACATCCCAATTTCGAGATAATCGCGTGTAATTATTTTGGTGGATGTTTAAATAATTATTATCGTGTTGGGCCAGTGAGATCCCGAGTAGTGGATTATACGTGTCGGGTTGTGAGTTACGTGTCTCCGGATAATTAATTTAGTGGATTAATTATATATTTGAGTTCGTGGAGTTAATTGGGTTAAGTGGATATTAATTGTGAAAATATGATATCGGGTTCGGGACCGGTCGAGATAAAGACGTACATATATGTGCTTATCTTCTTTTCCTTTATCCATTCTTAAAACCTAAAAAGTGTTTGTGTGGGTGATTGTGAGAGATTAGAAGCAAGAGATCAGCTCCAACTCCATAATTGAATTGGGAAAAGCTTGGATTTAAGCTATTCATCTCCATCATCTTCCTTGTGTGAGTGTTCTTGAGCTTCAAGAGGTAAGTTACCTTCAATTGAGGTTCTAAATTGAGTTGTGTGTTGTGAAATGGTATGAGGTGATTTCCAAGCTGTAAGAGGTTGTTAGTTGGTGTATTTGTGTGTATATTTGTGACTGAATTCGTGTAATTGAGGAGTATTGATCCTGGGTTTAGGCTGAAATCGCAGGTCAAGAACAGGGGTTTCGTGGTATCGCGGCGCGACCACCAGAGGGTCCGCGGCGCGACCAATGGCCTGCAGAAGAAATCGGAAAATAGTCTTGTGAATTGAGTTTGGGTCGGAATGGTGTCGGGTTCCTTCGGGGTTGCTCGGGATAGGTTTTGTGCATAAGCAGGGTCTCGTTGGGATTGCTTTGAGTCGAGTCTTGGGTCGGGTTTCGGGTATTGGTCGGGTTTTGATTCCGTGGGGTTGTCGGGTTGAATAGAGTTCGGGGTGTTGTGATTATGTGTTTAATGTCATTCGGGACTGTGTTTAATCAGTTGGGATTTGTGTAATTTCAGGGACGAGTCAGCGAGCCGAGCCGAGTCAGAGACTTCGGGACTAGTGGATTAACCAGGTGAGTACCCGAGTTCTTTTCTAAACCGCGGGACAGTTTTCCGAGTCGTGGTTGTGTAGCTAGTTTCGTGTATGTGTATATTGTGTATTGTAAATGAGACAGGGACGCGAGCACAGGTATGATTCTATTTTCCACATATGTGTTATATGTGCATGAGATGAGATCCGGTCCAGGGGTCCGTGATGAGTTCCATACGGACGGTGATTCGCGATGAGTGATCGCGCGGGTTGACTGTCCCTAACAGTCCTTGGGGCGTGTATACACGGCAGGGCCTGTAGCCGGTTCGCGCCCGTGCTACAGGGTTGTGGCTAACCACCGCGGCCGCAGTCGTTAGCTGGGGAAGGGTCCCCCTTCAGTGATTCTGTGTGCAGGGCCGTGGATCTCATGCTGTGTGTTCATATCTGTATAGTGATGCTGATTGCCAGGGACAGAGATAGAGTTGTGCTGTGTGTATGTGCTATGTGTACGCATGCTATGTGTTTATTGTGCAGAGTCTAACCCTCGCGTACTCACGAGCTTCCGAGCTTACATATTCGAGTCTACCATGTTCAGGGTATCAGAGAAGAGATTGGTAGCCGTGCTTGTTGATCTGGGACTGGGGAGTAGCTGAGAAGTCTTGTGCTGGTTTTGTGTAATGATGTGATTAGTTTGCTTATGTAATTTAGCGGATAATATGTGTTAATGATATTATTGTGAAAGTTTAAATTAATAGTGATCAGTATTACCTCTTGACATATGCGTTACAGAGATTATTGCGAAATTGTCACCTGGGTATTGTAATTGACGTGGCATTTCCGGGTTAAGGGAGGGTGTTACAAATAATTTGAATTAGTTGTGGAAATTATTATTATTATGTATAATAAAGGAAAACATCAAATGTCACGTGTCACCTCTACGTTCACCAAAAAGATAATTACAACTTATAAAAATAAAAGATAAATATAATTTAATATTTTTAAAAAAGATAAATATACTCTATTTTTTAATCTGTAAATAATAAAAAATAAACACAATTATTATTTTTGTTTTTTATTTTTACTCATATACATTTTATATAAATAAATTTAATAAAAAATATCCACGTAATACGTGGGTTATAAACTAGTTAATTAATAAAAATTTAATTATTACAAAAGATATTTATGTGTTTATAAATTTATTAAAATATTAAAGATATAAACACATTATACAAAAAAAAATTAAATGTTCCAAAAGTAAAAAGTAATTAGTAAAAACGTATTACATAGCATTTAGTTATTGTAATAAAATATATATAAATATTAAGTTATTTAAAAATAAAAATCTTAAATTATATCAATTAAAATATATAAATTTAGAAATAAAACATTAAAAAATAATAATAAATATTCATATTTATTTATAAAATTAGAAAAATAACAGTTGTTATTCTTATGTTCTTTTAAAGTAATAAATTTTTGTATGTTTTAATTTTTACTTATATACATTATATATGAATAATTTTTATTAAATAATTCACATAATACGTTGGTCAATAAACTATTTATTATCTATATATTAAATCAAACATTGTATTTATTTCTAAAAGAGTTATTATATATTATACTAGTTTAATGACTCGCTTACCTGAATATTTTTAATATAAAATATTAACATAAAACACATATAAATTAAAATTTAAATGATAAAAATATTAATTTAGTTGTTGAAATTATTTCTTAAAGGAGGTTCCAGTTGATTTTCTTTTTCTTTCTCGTTTTTCTAAAAGAATCATTTGAGGGAAAACATAAGTGGTAGCAATGGTTGTGTTTGACTTTATAAGCAATACGTCAAAGAAAATTCAGACTTAAAGTATTGCATCAACTCTTCCGTCTTCAATATTATATCTCTTCATAGACTTCATGAGCTTCTATGGTCCCTTTCATATTAATAGATGCCCTTTCATTCATATATATATATATATATATATATATATATATATATATATATATATATATATATATATATATATATATATATTATATAGGGGTTCAAATGAGTACCACTAGTTTTGCGGAGTACCGGAGGTACCTCGCTTAAAATATTTTTTTTGAAATTTTTTTTCATAATCATGTTTAAATTAATAATATAAGACTACTTGCAAAAAATCACACATAAACACACACTATAACTATGTGAAACGTGCAAGTTCACATGAACTGCACTGTTGTGAACGTATGTTCACAGCTAAGCATGTTCACATGAATTTTTCCACGTTCACATGACTTTTAAGAGGCTACGAAGTGTGAATGCGTGTAATTCTTTTACAAATATGCTTATATTATTTGCATCTAAATGAATATGAAAAAAATTTAAAAAAAAAAACTTTTTTTCGAAGCATGTTCACATCTTAAACCCGTGTGTTCACAGGTACTCACGGTACTCTGCATTTTTAAGGTACTCACACGAACCATATTATATATATATATATATATATATATATATATATATATATATATATATATATATATATATATATATATATATATATATATATATATATATATATATATATATATATATATATATATATATATATATATATATATATATATATAATAAAGGGACAACAATTTTTTTTATCAATCCACCACAATTCCATTTAATAAGACTATTTTATCCTTATTGTAAGAGAGTAAAATGTAAAGCTGATAAAAATATTATTAAGGATAGAATAGTCTACTTTTATGAAATATTGTGTATGGAGAAAAAAATATTGTATACAAATCACTTTCCTATTACAAATGTGTTACCATGCATTGTTGTATTATATAATATATATTCCTGTAATTAAGTTAGTAGATAATTTTATCATATGTAAGATGATAGGCTATGTACATGACAATCAAACTTACAAATCAAATATACGTACTAGTGTATTGGTCATACTTTGATCAGACAAGAGATGGGAACATTCAATATTCAGTATTGTTATCCGATGCTGGTATTATAAACCAAATGAAGAGCAACAGTTAGGAACTTAGGATCACTCTTTCCTTGTTAATAACCATTATTGACATTCGGTAGTGGCATTAAGTATGGACATTTTGTATTGCCATTCACTGTCAAGGGAAACAAATAATTACGTTTATCCTATTAATTAGGACATGAATTAATAAGATGATAACCATCACATGATTTTATGAAATCCTGATAACAAACCTTCAGTATACAGGGTGGCTTCTAAATACAGAAAAAGAGATACATATGGTTCAGTCTGATACGATATTAGCAACCATCTACTCTGCTACTCAAATAAGGTTTTCGACTTGATCGTTGGATTCCAACCCATGAAAAACCTCCTGGGCTTTGCAGGTTGTAGCAGACTGAAGACGAAGTATACCGAAGACAATCTTCTCATACGTCAACATTAGATATGATAAAATAGAAGTTATAAAAATTATACAATATATTATGATTAAAATCCATTATTTGATTATCTGCTTCTTATTTGTAGATTGTTGAGAGTTTTATAAAATTCTTAGCTTTTTCAAAATAATAACAATAATAATCAAAGTCCATTTCAAAATTTTAAGTTAAATCTTATATCGGTCATAAACCTAGATCGGATTTTAAAAATCATCCTATATATATGTTTTTAACACTTTATATTAAACAAAATGAGAAAAGGCCTGCATAAATGACAAATCTTCCGGCATCCCAAATTTAATACGGTTGCTTGACTTGTTGAGTGTTGTTTTTAAATATAAATAATTAAGCAATATAGAAAAAAAAACCTAAATAATTTTGACTTTTTTAATGAGCATTATGTTAGGTTGACTTTTATTTTGTTTTTAAACTTTTATTCCACATAATTAACTCATATTTAAATCTCCCAATCATTCTATTATTTAGTCATATGAATTAGATATTTATATCATTTTTCTTTTACAAAAACGTCTACATATATAAATTGAACAAACTCTAGACATTCACAATATTTAAATTAGACACCATCATATATAATTCCAGAATTTTATCTAATTAGTTGTTCACGTCAAATTACCTTTTATTACTTTCTTCAATTAAGCTAATCCTAGACTTTTTAATTTTATTAAAAATTTTGACGCTTCTAAGCTTTTTTTTTTCTTCTAATTCTTTTATATATATATATATATATATATATATATATATATATATATATATATATATATATATATATATATATATATATATATATATAAAAGTTCAGTTAGCTACCTCTAAAAATTATATGTCTTGAAGGTATCTCCCTTGAAAATATTACCGTGAATGATCGACCATTTATGTTAACATTCACTCGATTTGTCTTTCGAATCATAATATGAAAATGTATGATCCTTTTGATAAATATTCTTATAATATTTGTTTAGACATGTTTGTACAAAAACTAAATTTTTGAAGGTACATTCGGTACACTAAATTAGGGGTGAGCGACGGGTACCATTTCCCGAATTGGTACCGAACCGGTACCGGTACCGACCGGTACCGAATTAATCTATTCGGTTCGGTATTCAGTTTTTAAATTAGCTAAAATTCGGTATTCGGTTTTTAAATTAGCTAAAATTCGGTATTCGGGACCGAACCGGCACCATATAAAATTATACGTTTCGGTATTCGGTTCTTTCAAAACTAATAATTCGGTTTCGGTATTTTCGGGATCGGTACCGGTTCGGTTCGGTCCGGTACCGAGCTCACCCCTACACTAAATTTTAAGAGTCATTCTATTGAATTTAGGGGAGGGGGAGGCGATTGCGATTGAGATAAATGTAGATACCTAATTTGATGAACAACATTAGTTTAAGATTAAGATCAAAATGGAAAATTAATTAAAATTCTTATCTTTCTCAAAAGAAAACACAAGGTCTACCAAATTTGAGTATTCATTCGACTATTTTTTTTTTTCACGAAAACCTACTAAATGTATGTGTTTAGTTTCGGTTTTTCCCCCCTTTTATTATAAAATATAAATAAAAATATGATTTTTTTATTATAAAAATGTAGTCTTAAGATCAACTTTTTATCATAAAGTTTAATAAATTTTTTATGAATATCTAAACACTAAATCAATCATATGTTAAAATATTAAGTGAGCTATTTATAAAAATATAAACATTATGTTTAATGATGAAATACAATATTATTCACAAATTTTGAATAATTAATGTTTAATTCATAATATTTGGTGTTGATTCAATATTTAAAATATAACATTCAGTGCTAAATCGACATTAAATATTTCAATATTCTATATGGTTGAATGTGTCTTTTACCAGATAGTTTAGCTAAAACATAAAAATTGATGATTGGTTAACAAAAAACCAATACATTAACATGTTAATCATATTAAAAAAAACACATGATATTTTAATATTTATACTAAGAAAACCACGATAGGTGAATAGTAATATTTATATTATATATAAAGTAATTTTTAAATAAATAATATTTAATGTTATAAAGTTAACTATTTCGAGATAATAAAAAATAATTATTAACTAAAAAAATGTAAAAACTAAATAAACAATTATTTAATTATTAATTAGATTTGAATACAGGTGCATTTAGCACTTTTAAGTGCAAATACACCCCACTCAAAGCTATCATCTTTAAATAAAACTTTTATAAATATCTTTTTATAATCATATTTAAATTAAACATTACACATACAATATGTATACATCTTTAGGTCTTAAAAAAAAATATGTAATGATCATTCACTTATATCAGGATTTTTAAAGAAAAAAAAAAAAGAATGAATGTATATATATAAAATTTAAATATCTTGTGTGAATCAGGATTTTATATATTTCAATAACATGTTAACAATTATTCATAAATCATATGGGGACGTTTGGTTCGCAGATTTTTTCATTTGCGATTTGCATTTTATCAAATAATTTGCATTATGAAGGATTTGCATTTGTTAGGTATTTGCCAAGGAATCTGCATTATCTTATAGAAAAAATTTGTTAATATGAAGAAATGCAAGGTAACTAGTCCTAGGAGGAGGATAGGTTTTTAAATAATAAAGACGGAAGAGATTTATAAAACTGTGATCTTAAATCGTTACTGAAATCTGTGAACCAAACACAAGATTTTAAATGCAAATTCCAGCAAATCCAATGAAAAAAACCAACATTTTTCACGTTTTTTTTGCGTTTTCGTCCATCCATTTTAATTTTTTTCATAAAAAATCTCAAGTTAATTTTTACTTTTGGTTAAGTGAAATTTGGATATTAAAACCCGGTTTTTCAGTTTTTTAAAACCTGGTGTTCAAATTATAATTGGGTTTTAATGTCCAAATTTCACTAACCCAAAAAAAATTAACTTATAGACTTTATAAAGAAATAAAATAAAATGGAGGGACGAAACGTAAAAAAGAAAAATGAAAACATGTTGGTTTTTTTCATAATAAATCCTATTTTTAATTGATATAATATAAGATTTCGATTTTAAATATTTTATTAGAATTTCGATGGACTGATTATATGGGTTTTTATAATATATGGGTTTTATAATGTTTTTATATTATATATATAAATATAAATTTCAATATATTAAAACGGAGATATCCAAAACTGCTATTATTATCGAAGAAAATCACCGACGGTGATGAATCATGACAACCGTGATGGGTGATGCATAATGTCGATGCAGGCCGCTTTATGATTAAGTCATCCCCTACCAGAAAATGCTTTAATTTTTTGGGTCCCATTTTCATTTTAGAAGTATTATAAATATATTTAAATTTTAAAATTATTACTCAGATTGACTTATTTTTACTAGTATATTCGTCTAACTGAAAATTATATTCACTCACCATTTTATTTTACATGTTTAATGAAGATTTATTTATGATAATAGTTTATTTAGGACAAATAAAAATGTGACAACTTAAATTAAAAAAAAAAAAATTACAGTTGAGCATTTAAATATAGGGCATATTTGATAACATTAACTTTTAGCTAGAACTAATTTTATTAACATAAACGTGTTCAATGTTATTAGAGTTAGACCTGAAAATTATAAAATATAATTAAATGACAAGTAAATAGAAATAGCAAAATAAAATCATACTTAATAAATGTGGTATTTTATAAACTAGAATGTCATAAAATATGTATAACTATTAACTGGTATTACTCATACATAGTGACAAATTTAGAAACTCTTTTATAATAAAATAAAGTAATAATAAAGGATTGCAATATAAAATCAAGAGAATATGAAATAAAATATATTGTTCAACAAATGAAAAACGGCAATATATAGAATTAAATACATAAACTACAGTTGTTTAAATCATCTTTTACTTTTATGTCATATTTTCTTAAAAATTAAAACAAGATAAAAGTCATTTTTCTTGTTAAAAAAATGTACGTAAAAATTATCCCAAATTAAGTTATATTAAATAATCAACACATTTATTATTTTTATAATTAAAAAAACCTAAAACTTATAATCGTTTTGTTTTCAATCTATACTATATATAATAAGAAAACCACTTGGAGTTTCTGAACCATTGGATGGAAATAAATCAATAGTCCAGATTAATGACAACTCATAATTATTTATGAAATGTCTCTTATACCCTTAATTAAAATCAATAATTATACCTATGACATTTTTTAATTCATTTTTCAAATTTACTATCTTAACTTAATTACATTACATTTTGATTTTAATTTTTTCATTAATAAATTAATATTTACCTAAAATAAATATGTGTCATTATTATCCTTAATGGTCATAGTTAAATTCAAATGTAAAAATTTGGATTTAAATGTAGAAGTGTAGTAAATAAACTTAAATTTTTTTGTTAATTAGTTTGCTAACAAGATTTAAAGTTTAATTGATAAAATTTCAATTGTGAATATGATAAATTTTGATTGTTGATTTTCATATATTCCATTTTTTATATTTTATCATTTTCAAAATATATACACATTCACATAATTGAAGTTTTTGTTTCTTACATTGATATTTTATATTTGAAGTTAATAAAAATTAAAAGAAACATTTTTTGCAAACACATATTATCTGTTTTTAATAATACAATATAATAAAATTTTTTTATTTAATATCAAACAATTAAGTATTTCTTTTCCTTTAATTTAACTAGCTTTCAATTTTTTTATTTTAATTATATATAAATTTTATAATAATTTATTAAAATATAAAAAGAAATATGTATGTTCAAAATCAACCAATGTAATACAGGGTTGATTAAACTATATATTATAATAAAACAAAACAATTCATGTCATATGTCACTTCTACAATACAAGAAAATTTTATTTTTCCAAATTTAACACTTTAGCTTAATTGCATTAAATTTTGACTTTATTTTTTTCATTAATTAATTAGTAATAAATTAGATTTTGTAACATTTAAAATTAATGTTTACCTAAAATAAATATTTATCATTATTATCCATAATAATCATAATTAGATCCAAATGTAAAAATTCGAATTAGTTGTGGAAATTATTATTATTATGTATAATAATGGAAAATATCAAATGTCACGTGTCATCTATACGTTTACCAAAAAGATAATTATAACTTATAAAAAATAAAAGATAAATACAATTTAATATTTTTAAAAAAGATAAATATACTCTATTTTTTAATCTGTAAATAATAAAAAATAAACACAATTATTATTTTTGTATGTTTTTATTTTTACTCATATACATTTTATATACATAAGTTTTATTAAAAATATCCACGTAATACGTGAGTTATAAACTAGTTGAAAAAAAAAAAACACTATATAGACACATTACAAATATATGACACCACAAACATTTTTTATGTTACCAATAATACCGATCAATTTAAATTATTGAATGATGATGATAAAAATAATTTGTAAATTAATTAAAGTAACAATCATTTCAACCACACACTTATAAACAATATTAAGATTATTGGACATATGTATTTGTACCTTTAAATACTAATATCAATAAAACTATATTTATTAATATAATGTTTTTTTTTGAAAGACTGAGATATTAATCAATACATTAATATATACCAATTACAATTAAAAGATTTTTATTTGTTATAATATAACTATAACTGATTGACTTTACTAATAAGCAGCGGTATTTAACAGGTAAATTTATAATTTTCTCAATAAAAAATTCATTTCAATTTTTAAAAGCTAATTTAAGTAGCTTTACACAATAAGATTTTATTTTTGAAAATTTAGTAAAATGATTTGTCAAATATAATTTTTAACTAGAAATATTAAAACCATAAGCTCAACTATGAGGAGTTGTATAACAAGAAGTTTTATATTTTTCTACAGCAAAGCAAAATAGGAAATGAGGTGAGGTAGTCCAGCTCAGGAAGAGTGTTTTCATTTTTCACATTATTTTTCCACCTAATAATAATATTTCCTTCCACATGCACTATTACATCACCACATGTAATCCTACCACACTCCTCACTTTTCATTCCCCACCTTATTCTTTCAACACTTTACACTTTCACTCCTTTTCTACTTTTCTTATATCTCATCATCCCCCTCTTAATCCTCCTAATTCTTTGTATCAATTTTTCTACGTCACTTTTTCAGTACGTAATATATCATATATATTGATGCACAAACCCATGAAAACAAAAACGACTCCAATAAGTTAATATTTAAAAAACAAAATTCATAGCTTACTTCAGAGTTTCCCACACTTTTATACAGTTTTTAAAATAATATTCCTGTTTATACAAAAAAATTTGATTATAAAATAATATTCCCCTGTATGAAAAGTAATTCTAGTTTGGCTAATCATATCCAATTAATATTAGTATTAAAAATACATTCGCTAAAATAAGAACCAATTTAAAATAATATTCTTTTTTAAACTTACCGTTAATATATATATAGATATATAGATACTTGTTATTTTATATGTTCCAATAGGAATATACATGTGACACCTTGATCACATACACACTCGATCCCTCCCCCCCTCTCTCTCTCTACATAATAATAAGAACTTATTTAATGTCCGTATTTTCCCTATAAATAACACTCCAAAAATCCCTCTCATTATCTCTCTAGATCTCTAGTACTACTCATTCTCTCTCTCTCTATTTTCATTTTCATTTTGTGAGTGAGAGAATCATGAATCTTTATGGGAAATCATCATATGGGTACACAAAAATGGAAATGGAAGATCCAGAAGAGATGAAGAGCAGAAGAGCACAATTCTTGATCTATAAATCATTGGAAAAAGTGGATAGTTCGATTCGAAAAAGCCGAAGACCGTCTTGGTTGAAAGTGAAGATATTCAGGTTGAAGATCAAGTTTGGAAAGAAGATGAAGAAATTGAAGAGAAGCTTAAGAAGCTGTGGTGTTCCAGTTCTTCAACAATGGAAGCGATTGGTCTCTGTTAGACAAGCAATGCTCAAACTCCCCAATGTATTTTCTGCAATTCAATAAGCTAGCTAGCTACCACCACTCTCTCTATATATATATGTTTATTCTCAATTTTGAGTTTTTCTTTTATTAAAAAGATTTTCTATAATACTCCATAATGTTTTTTTAATACAATTCAGTTACACCCTTTTTGTTAAAAAATATATACACACGTACATACAAATATACAATCTAGTTCTATGAACATACAACAATATAATATACATTTATGATGATTAAAACATATTATGTAAGTTACTAACATTTCATTTTAATATGAATATTAATAAAATGTTATTACTATTATTAATACAAAATATGAAAATACGTTATTCATATTAGTAACAATATATTTTCTATGATTGTTGATATAAATTATTTCTTCAAATACCAATATCGACTGATCCCACATCCAGTAGATCAAATAAATCGTATAACTCAAAGTTTGATACCTGAATCTTCGTTATGAATTACATGTTATCAACAAATAAAAATTTAGTTAATTGAAAAAAATGATAATAAGGTGGGGAGCATGATAATTAATTATTAAAGTTTTCATTGTTTTTTATTCAAATATAAATGACAACTTTAATGGGTTATATTATTTTAAAATTTTTTTCTCCAAACGTTAGTACTTGTATAAACCAGCTAGGTGCGAAGCATGGCAAAAGTCAACGAACCAAAATGAGTTATAAAAACGACATAAACTAATTATAATCCATATTTCTTTTTTAATTTATTATGAATTTGATCTAGTTTATATATTGTGAGCCAGTTTGAAAGAAAAAAAATCATATCCATAATTCAGAACTTTATTTGGAAAAATTACAGTTTGTGAAAAGAAACTATAAAGTTAGATGTGTTTGAAACTTTAAATTATAAAGATAATAAATTTAGATTTATTTAAATTCAACAAAAATTTATAATTAAAGTTATGTCATTACCCGTAACATTTTTGTAAAGGAATGTAAAATGTAGATTATGACATTTCAAAACCCATTCCTTGGTCGGTCCAATTAATGTAACCATGTTCAGATTAAATTATATTTTCAAATGAATTACAGTCTCTTTTATATATAATAAATTAATAATATTAGTTGTAAAACATAAATTCATATTAGTAATACTATGCATAAATTATGTTTGATTACTGAAAACGTATTTATACTTATAACAAAATTACATGTGCATGGTTGTCTTTTAATCATTCTATTATTTGAAGAAATAGAAGAGATATATGCACACTGCTACAAAAAGAACAATAAAGTCGGGTTAAAAGCTATACGTATTACGTAGCCTGTTTATTTAGTCGGGCTTAAAAAGGAGTTAACTTCATTAAAAACCAAATATACTCTTGAGGAATACATGTGCATAATAAATGTATGCATCTTAGTAATTAATTTTAATAAAAACTAGTTTTTGACCACGTAATACGTGGATATTTTTAATAAACTTCATTTATATAAAATGAATATAAGTAAAAAATAAAATACATAACTATTAATTTATAAAATATTTATGCCTAATACTTTATCATTTTTTATTTTTAAATGTATAAAATAGTAATCTAGTTAGAATGTTAGATAAAATAAGGCTTTACTTAGAAAGTTACAAAAATTAATTAATGAGATTGCCTTTTATATATGGGATAATTACTAAAATAGTCAAATCTCACACCTTTATTTACTTTTTAGCCATTTTATATACATTTTACCAAAATAGCCACAATTTACGTGACCACATTTACGTGATAGACACAATTTACGTGATTTGTACTTTTTTTCATTTTTTTTAATGCATTACGTTACAAAAGGTGTTTGGTCACGTAAATTGTTGTACTTGTTCACGTAAAGTGTGACAAGACATCTCACCAAACATTCATGGGGAAGGAGCAAAAATGGTCACGTAAAGTACAACAATTTACGTGACCAGACACCTTTTGTAACGTAATGCATTAAAAAATGAAAAAAAGTACAAGTCACGTAAATTGTGGCTATCACGTAAATGTGGTAACGTAAAGTGTGGCTATTTTGGTAAAATGTATATAAAGTGGCTAAAAAGTGAATAAATGTGTGAGATTTGGCTATTTTAGTAATTATCCCTTTATATATTGAGATTAAATTAGGTAGTAATCAATTTTGTCATTAAATATTTTTTAAACAAATTAGATAATTAGTTTAGGAAAGTTATATTTGGAAATTTAGGCGGGAAAATGACAATCTGACTAACTGTGGAAGCGACACTTGGCTTAGAAGATTTTCTTTTATTATAATAATATAGATATAGATTCATCATTACTTTATAATTAAATTGATTATAAGCTTTATCATTAATTTGAAAATTGCCACAATCATTTTACCAAAAGTTTAATTACCGTTTATATATTACTAGATTTTATACATATTACAATTTCTATTACAATCCATCACAATAAATACCCGTAAAATAGACTCTTGGTACATATGGTTGCTAACATACATTAATTATGGATCAATCTGTTTGATGTTCAGCTTACAAAAATTTGTTAGAGTATGAGTTTATGGTTTTAAAAAATCCTACAATCTTTTATCAAAGTTGAAGTTAAAATTATGAACTCTTAAACCAGTTTTTAAAAATAGAATAATCTTATGAAAAATAAATTACTAAAATAAACTTAACTAATTAAGATTCTAATTCGGTTTAATGTATATATGAGCATCTATGCATTTTATATATATTTTTAACTTTAACTCCAACCGAAACACATTCATTATCAATAAATTTTAACTACCAAGCAACCTTCTATGCAACATTGCAACCACACACATTTCGTTAAGTCAGTTGTTTAATTTAGGGCAAATTACCAAGAAAGGTAATATAAAATTCAAAAATTGCCAATAAGGGTAATGTAAAATTTTTTAGGCCAAGAAACATAACATAAAATTCAAATTTGACAAAAAAGGGTTTTGATGACAAATTAAGAAGGTAAATTTTTTATTTTATGCTCCTTTTTTGGTAACCAAATAATATTTGATTATCTTTCTTAGCCTAAAATTTGAATTTCATGTTCTTTCTCGGCTAAAATAGAATTTTATATTACCTTTCTTGGCAAAACAAATTTTACAATACCTTTATTGTCAAATTTTGTATTTTATATTACCTTTCTTAGTAATTTTCCCTTTAATTTAATACCTAACATTCAAATGCTTTCATTATTTACACACATATATATAATGTTCTTGCATTCTAATAATGTATTTTATATCTATCCCCCACACACATGGGATTTGGTATGCATTTCTACCACTATTTTCACATGAAACTTCAAGGTAGGTCTAAATGGTCTTTTTTTTTTTTTTTTTTTTTTTTTTAATATTCATGTGTAGATATATTAATATTATATATATATATATATATATATATATATATATATATATATATATATATATATATATATATATATATATATATATATATATATATATAGAATTTGGTTCCACAGCGTCCCCTCCAAAATCCAGCGTATCCAGCGTACCAAGGGTATTTTCGTAATTGCAGCGACCATTCACATTGCTTAAATTCATCATTCACATTATATGATCATTCACATTAGTCAATTGATCATTCACATTACTTAATTGATCATTCACAACACTTATTTAACTATTTATACTTCTTGTACACTTATTTGATCATTCACATTACTTAATTAACCATTCACATTACTTAATTGACCATTCACATTACTTAAATGATCATTCACATTACTTAATTAATCATTCACATTACTTAATTGACCATTCACATTAGAAGATTGATCATTCACAAAATGTAGTTGACAATTAACAGGACTAATGTAAGGTGCTGATATTATTTAACCAATGTGAATGGTGAAATTTACTAATGTGAATGGCCATTCACATTAGCTGAATGATCATTCACATTGGTTGATGTTATTAATGTTTGACAGATTTGAGAATTTGAGCGTTACATGAATGACCATTGTTACTGTTTGTCATTAATCTTGTTACTGTTTGTTAGTAGTTGACGATCACAGCATACAGGCTGTGCTGATATGGTACAACCAATGTGAATGGTAAATTTCCTAATGTGAATGGCCATTCACATTAGCTGAATGATCATTCACATTGGTTGATGTTATTAATGTTTGATAGATTTGAGAATATGAGCGTTACATGAATGTTCATTGTTACTGTTTGTCATTACTTGTTACTGCTTGTTAGTAGTTGACGATGCACAGCATACATGTTGTGCTGATATGATACAACCAATGTGAATGGTAAATTTCCTAATGTGAATGACCATTCACATTAGCTGAATGATCATTCACATTGGTTGATGTTATTAATGTTTGATAGATTTGAGAATTTGAGCGTTACATGAATGACCATTGTTACTGTTTGTCATTAATCTTGTTACTGCTTGTTAGTAGTTGACGATACACAGCATACATGGTGTGCTGATATGGTACAACCAATGTGAATGGTGAAATTTACTAATGTGAATGGCCATTCACAGTAGCTGAATGATCATTCACATTGGTTGATGTTATTAATGTTTGATAGATTTGAGAATTTGAGCGTTACATGAATGACCATTGTTACTGTTTGTCATTAATCTTGTTACTGCTTGTTAGTAGTTGACGATGCACAGCATACATGCTGTGCTGATATGGTACAACCAATGTGAATGGTGAAATTGACTAATGTGAATGGCCATTCACATTAGCTGAATGATCATTCACATTGGTTGATGTTATTAATGTTTGATAGATTTGAGAATTTGAGCGTTACATGAATGATCATTGTTACTGTTTGTCATTAATCTTGTTACTGTTTGTTAGTAGTTGACAATGCTCAGATTCACATGTTGTGCTGATATTATTTTACCAATGTGAATGATCAAATAAGCAATGTGAATGATCATTTAAGTAAGGTGAATGATCAATTAAGTAATGTGAATGATCATTTAAGTAACGTAAATGATTAATTAAGTAATGTGAATGATCATTTAAGTAATGTGAATGATCATTTAAGTAATGTGAATGGTCAATTAAGTAATGTGAATGATCAATTAAGTAATATGAATGATCAATTAGTCAAATAATTATTGTGAATGATCAAATAAGTGTAAAAGAATTGTAAATAGTCAAATAATTCTTGTGAATGATCAAATAAGTGTTGTGAATGAATAATTAAGTAATGTGAATGATCAATTAACTAATGTGAATGATCAATTAATGTGAATGATGAATTAAGTAATGTGAATGGTCGCTGTAATTACGAAAATACCCTTCCAGCCAAAAAAAAGGGGGGGACGCGCATGGAAAGCATTTTTTGATCACAACCATTGATTTATTTAATCTTGTGGCTTTGGATGGGTACCCTTGGTACACTGGATTTTTGAAGGGACTCTTTTGAACCTAAACCTATATATATATATATATATATATATATATATATATATATATACATATTCTCTATATGATTTGAATTTTGTAAGTTTATCAAACGAATTTATGAATGAAGGAGCACTCTTATAAATTGATAGAATTAGAAAACTCAAAATCATGTGAATTTACATACACACATATATGTATGTATAAATTTAATATGAATATGATTATGAATGAATATATATATATATATATATATATATATATATATATATATATATATATATATATATATATATATATATATATATATATATATAGAATATGGTTCGAGAGAGTACCACCCAAATGCAGCGCACCAGAAGGTACCACCTTTAAAAAAACTTTTTTAAAATTTTTTTTCCATAAACATGTTTTAATTAACATTGTGAAGATCGTATGTAAATTTCACATACATTCACATCTCCTAACTCCTAAAAAATGATGTGAACACACACTTACATAATTTTGAAGACATGTGAACATGCATTTATGTGATGTGTGTTTTCATGCACTTAGAGTGTTCGGATTTGCGTGAAATTCACATATGATCTATGTAATGTTAATTAGAACATGTTCATGAAAAAAAATTTCAAAAAAATTACTTTTAAGGGTGGTACCTTCTGGTGCGCTGCATTAGAGGTGGTACTCACTTGAACCTAAATCTATATATATATATATATATATATATATATATATATATATATATATATATATATATATATATATATATATATATATATATATATATATATATGAATTGGTACCTAAAGGTACCCAGTGAAAATATACCACTTTCTTGATCCTGCTTCCATATATACACGTGAGCTTGTTGATAAAACGAGTTTTAAGTTGAAAGTCGAGACGTCTAGTTCAAGTAACTTTATACAAGTTTTAAAAAAGTCAAACTTGTTTAGCTAGACTTATTTGCACTTTTAATTTATTTTGGGGTCAATTATTAAAAATAACATAACTTTTTAAGATTTTAACGTTTATAACAATAGTTGATGTGCTTTTTATCGTTTATACCTTAAAATTTTAAAAAGTTCTTGATATAAATGATTAAAAAAATACAAAAGGTAATGCTATTATTGATTCAAACTATGAAAGTCTTAAGGCGATGCTACTAATTACAAAAAGATAAAATTTGCTGTCATTATTGATAAAAATAAATAATTTGCTATAAATGATAAAAAAAAATTATTGCTATTTTTAGCAATTAACCATTTATTTTGAGTAATGTCACAAGCTTTTATAATAATGAATTTATTATGGTTATTTTTTGAATTTGTTATTGCTATTTTTTGAATTTGTTTAGATTTTGTAGTTTTGGAAGTGTATCAATTACATTTAATGTTTATATATTTGATGGATTATTCAAATAATATAAATTAAATTTGTTTAGATTAGATATATTTTTTCCTCAAAATACCCCATGCATACCATATATGTATGCACCAATGATGCATTTAATCTAAATATTGTGATTGGTTCTTTTTAGGTTTTCCTGATGCACATGTTTTTTCGTAGAATCTGACCCTATATAGATATATAGATGGGGTTCAATGGAAAACCAACACGCATAAGAAAACCTCGCTGCACCACTAGGATCCATAATGCATCAGAAAGGCTCATTAGGGTATTTATAGAATTGCAAATAATAATTATCTAATATAATAAAAATTTTATTTTTTTAAATTTGGTATCACCTACAATCTCTCAACCTACCCAATTGCATGAGTTTGAATTTCAAAATCATTCCATAACATGGGTTTGAATTTTAAAATCATTTCATAACATCGGAAAGAGAATGCGACTACGGTGAACGGAGTTACATGGACGGTACACATAATCGGATTTCGCATAAACAACATCGATGACGAATGACTCAAGTATTCCGAAAGAAGCAAGCATATACTTCCACCGCCGCCACCTGCACCGCCGTTTGTGATGAAGGTTTGTGAGTTAATCGGTTTTGAGTACTAAAGGTCGTGATGCATCGTTATTTTGTGAGTATCAATCGGTTTTGAAGGTTTGCAGTTATTGAAGGTTGTGATGCTTTGTCATTTTGCATTGCCGTCGCTGCCTGCACCGTAATTTTGTGTTGAAGGTGTGTGAGTATTATCCATTTTGAGTATTAAAGGTCGTGATGTATCGTCATTTTGTGAGTATTAACTGTTTTTAAAGTTTAAAGTTATTGAAGGTTGTGATGAATCGTCATTTTGTGAGTATTAATAAGTTTGAATGATGCATGAACGCAAAAGATGTCCGGTCGCGTTTGAAGGATGGATGAATAGGAAAGACGCGAATATGAATGATGAACGATTACGAAAAAGGCGATGCATCACATCATCTAAATTTTTGGAAAATTTAAATTTGGATGTATTATCGTTTTGTAATTTTTAATTTTGGATATGTATAGTTTTTAAAATTTGAATTATGTATTAATTATGAAATTTTAAAATTTGAATATAAAATTGATGAAATTTTAAATTTTGAAAAAAATATATCCGAAATACCCCTATGCATATTTTTTTAATTGCATCGTGATGCATTAATCTAATATCACATATGCATCTAATCTAAGGGCTACAATTGATATTTTAAAGTTTTCTGATGCATATTGGTTTTCTATTGAATTCACCCATAAATATATATGTATATACGTGTGTGTGACGGTGAAATCGATAACAAGGTGTTCAAATAAATTTATATCGTATAAGTATATAAGCTATAGGCCTTTTTAATGGGCCGGCCCATCTCTTACATCTTAAAATTGGTGACGAAGACAAGTTCCAACCGAACAGGATGACGATGGAGTGAAGCCCTAGAAATCAGCATTCGTTATTTCAAAATCCAATATCTTAACCGACCCGAAGTTGTACATTTTTAGGTAAATATTCCATTAAATTTATCGAACTTTCATGTGCCCAATTCATCGGACCTAGCCCGAAATGGACCTCTTTTTGACCCGAATTTGACGAACGCTTCTTCCTTTTCTTCTCTATCCAAATTTATAGGCTTTCGACGGCAAGCCTCTTTTCCATCTTTCATCGGAGACGAATCGGGATCTAGGGTTCAACCTTCGTCTTTACGCTGTACACTGGTAGGACTCCCCCTTCTGTTTCATCGATTATAATTTGGAGAAGAATTGAATTGAAGTTCGAACAATGAAGTTGTCAATTTTCTTAAGCAATCAGTAAACTCTTGAATGGAATCTCAGCTGAGTTTTGTTAGTTTTAGCTTTAAACATCCTCATCAGTTTTAATTTGGAAATCAAACAAGAGAAATAGCTTGTTTTTTGAGCTGTATTTTGAATCAGTACAATGTAAACCTAATTAAATGTAATCTGATTATTGTTCATTTGGAATGTTGAAGACTGTTAATATTTTAATCTGGATTGTTAATTTTGGTTCTGGATAATCTGAGTTCTTGCATGTTGGATGTTTAGAATGAAAGCTGGACCCTTGGACACTAATTTATGAGTCATACATTAGCCCTAATTAACTAGTACCTTGATGCTTTATGTTAATGGCAGGAAAGCTGTTTTACCAGTGTTAATTGTTGTCATTACCAGCTCACTCTTATCATAAAATTAAAACTTCACATTCATTAATATGTATGTTTGCATGATTTGCCTTTTGATTTATACTTGTATCATAATGTAACATATGCCATTAAACACAACCCTCCCACCGTACACTTTCAATTTCGATTCTTTTCTATTAAAATGACAATATTTTGACTACTTTTTGGATGAAAAACAATGAGTTGTTTATTGATGACTCTCAAATTTTAATGACCGGAATTACTTTGCTGTGTTCGATGGTACGTTAAATGATCCAGTTGGAAACTGTAAGTTAAAGACTCGATATCCGTTCTCCTCTATCTATTCTTGGGCCTGGACCTGCAAATCCGATCAGGTTTTGAGTCATTGCTATGTCACCTTTTAGCTGAAGCAAGTCTGTTGCCACTGCCGATATTGAGGTATTGATTTTTTTTGGACTAGGTTATATAGCGATTGTTCTAAAACTCTAACCCAGCTTTATTTTGTACAAATTCATACAGGTCATTCAACAACCTCAAGTGAAATTAAAAAAAAAGTAGGATTTTAGAGGTTTTGTGCTATATGACAATAAGCTGACTAGAAAAATGAATTATTCATCTGATGAGGATGACACGCCCTTGGTTTTCAAAAGAAGCTCGACTAATGATAAATTAAAGCATTCCGCTCAACAGAAGCCGGCTGCGATTGTTAAGCAGGAGAAGCCTTCTGCTAAACCTGCCTCTAAACCAAAGAGTGACTCGGAGGATTCTGAAGATGACAAACCATTGAGTTCTAGAATTTCAACTGTACCCAAGGTAAACTCCAACCACGTTCAAACAGGACCGGGTACAAATGCATCACAACGTCCGAAACCAAGCATGAATCCATCACAACGTCCGAAACCAAGCATGAATGCATCACACCGTCCGAAACCACAAGTTAAAGATGAAGATTCCGATGATGAGAAACCGTTATCTTCGAAATTCTCGTCCAAGTCCTCTGCTGGAGCATCTATCAGCAATCATGATGATTCGGACGATGATAAACCACTATCAATGAGAGTTAAACAGAATGGTTCCACATCGAGGGATAATCAAATCAGAAAGCCGAATCTTGGCATGAATAAAAGACCTCCAAACGAGGAACGATCTTCAACTCAGTCATTGGTTAAAAAGCCAAAGCTTTCTGATTCATCAACACCAATCAACCGCACCCCTGTTTCCATGAAACAAGAAGCTGAGACAGATGATGACGAGAATGATCATGTTCCAATATCTCAAAGAATGAAGAACCAAACTCCTTCAGGTAGTAAATCGTCATCCATAAAGCAAAAGGTGACAAAAGTTAATTCCTCTTCATTTAAAAAAACCAACAAGAAGTTTAAGAAGGTGGAGAAAAAATCAAAATACTCTAAGTCTTCAAAAGTTCCCCCTGGGTCCGGTGAAGGGCAAAAGTGGACAAGCTTGGTTCATAATGGTGTAATTTTCCCGCCACCATACAAGCCTCACGGGGTTAAGATTCTCTACAAGGGGGAGCCCGTTAATTTGACTCCTGCACAGGAGGAGGTGAACCCTTCACATCCATTGGTCTGAATAAACTAATTTAACCCACTTCTTATAGTTGTCTCTAATTTTGCATGACTGATCGGCATTGTAGGTTGCAACTATGTTTGCAGTGATGTTAGATACCGATTACATGACAAAACCTGCGTTCAAAGAAAATTTCTGGAATGATTGGCGGAAGATACTAGGAAGAAACCACACAATCCAGAATTTAGATGATTGTGATTTCAAACCAATATATGAATGGCATCAAGGGGAGAAGGAGAAGAAGAAGCAAATGACTACAGAAGTAAGTCCCATCTAACTAGGCATGATAGTGAAAATGGAATGGACCAGTTTTGAATGTTAAGAGATACTTTCTGAAGTCTGAATGCCAAATCATCTAGACCGTTAAAAATAATACTTAATGTCTGAATATATATTTGTCCATTTTACCCGTCATAATGTTAAAGTTAGTGTGTTAAACTATGGAAATTTTATGAAAAATAGCTGAAGTGAATTATACAAATTACTAAATATGAAACAGAACATTAATTCAGCTATTCGGAGAAAATAATGAATAACAAAAGGGCATGTTTGTAATAAAATTAAACATCCAATTCAAAGTACTAGAATATGAACTATAAGCTATTATTAACCCCATACATTAACATAGTGAAACCCATCCAAACAATCACTTATGTTGTTTCTCTTTGTATGGATTTTGAGGAAATTTATGAAAATGTAAGATTTTTCTGATACAAGGGGTGTCCATTGGCAGGAGAAGAAGGCCTTAAAAGAAGAAAAGATGAAGCTAGAGGAGAAGTATATGTGGGCAATTGTTGATGGTGTCAAAGAGAAGGTAAACTAATACCTAAATGTAATCTAACTCTAACAAGCACATCACTTTGGTAAATAACTTCTAACAAATTACATGGGGATTTAGTTGCTACAACACAATCTTTTTTGTTATCCAAGTTATTGGATTGCGTGTGAAAATTTTCTGATGTAAAGAGCACGAAGAAGACTGGTTTATGTTTCTATCATTATTGGTTATAAGGGTGTTCGTTTAGCTCCCAATGGAGCATTGTATTATAACTTCTTCACATTCTTTTTTTACGTTCTTTGAGTTCATTGCGTAAGTAGATAATGTTAGGCCCACAGCCCATCCAGATTTCATCTTGGGTTAATTATTGAATTAGGTAATTATATTGTATGCATAATGAAGTAACTCTATAAATGAGGAATAGCACAGGTTGATTGGCATACATTTTTTAGAAAAGCGATTGATTAGTATACTTAATTTGATTATTGATAAAGGATGAAGTTAAATATCATTGGAGAAAGCCTACCTCTCTGTAGTTTGTTTGCATTTTCTTGATTATTAATAAAAGGGATGTCTTAAACATGGAAATAATATATATATATATATATATATATATATATATATATATATATATATATATATATATATATATATATATATATATATATATATATATAGACACACACACACACACACACCCAGAATACCATTTAAACAATGCGTAATGTACAATGCACTTCAAGCATTTTATGTGTGTGTGTATATGTGTGTGTGTGCGTGTGTATAGGGAGGGGTTTATGTGAAATTCACCTTTAATAAAATATCATTTGGGTCGTATCCAATGATGGTTAAATAATTGTGCAGGTTGGAAACTTCCGAGTTGAGCCACCTGGGTTGTTCCGAGGCCGTGGGGAGCATCCAAAGGTTCTAACGGGAACTTTCTCCCTCTATTGTAAACTGATAATGTTGTTCTATGGTAGTGAATGTCTTCCTTTTTGAAATAGCAAGTGATAATTCTCATGTTTGCTGTCTAGATGGGAAAGCTGAAAAAGCGTATCCGTCCGAGTGATATCACAATAAATATCGGGAAGGGTGCCCCGATCCCGGAATGTCCGATTCCTGGTGAAAGGTTTGGCTTTTCTTTTGTTTGTTTAGAAAAGGACATCCTTTCCACCTGAAAGCTAAACTTTGATGTTTGGCAGCTGGAAAGAAATTAGGCATGATAATACCGTCACTTGGTTAGCATATTGGAACGATCCAATTAATCCTAAGGACTTCAAGTATGTTTTCCTAGCTGCTAGCAGCTCCCTGAAGGGTCAAAGTGACAAGGAAAAATACGAGAAGGCAAGGTCGTTGAAAGTAAGTCAATGAATGTTAATCCTAATTTTAAAGAAAACTTTGCGATTCTGCACCAAAAAGATTCATGAACAAATGCCATAATTTTGATTATAGGGATACATAGAAGGCATCAGAAAAGCGTACACTAAGGATTTTGGAAATAAGGATGTGACAAAGAGACAGGTGGCAGTGGCTACGTATCTCATTGATAAATTAGCACTTAGGGCAGGAAACGAGAAGGTATTGTTATAGGTTCCTTTCTCACATCTTTATTACTAATACCAGCTGTAACAAGACGGGTTTCATGAGATTGTATTTGGATGTGATGCTTTTAGAAGTTAAAATAATTAGATATTGTTTGAGTGTTTGTGAAAATCTGATTGTTTGAAAAAATTAGTAGCTAAATTGATATAAAATCAGATGTTTTGTTTCCTTGCAATCCAAGTAAAACATTTGACCCTGAAATAATCAGAACGCCAATAAGTTTATCTGAACTCTAAAGAATGATTTTCCGCAACTTGAAGTCGCAATAGTAGTCACATTTTCAATTAGAGAATGCACATCCGAACACACCCTAATTGGAAGAATATACATTCTTAGTAGGGTTGGAAAATAAAAACGAGCTTTTAAGAATTTCATATTCCATTTCATGTTTGCAGGATGACGATGAAGCTGATACAGTTGGTTGCTGCACGTTAAAAGTGGAAAACGTCGAGCCAAAGCTTCCGAATATCCTGAAGGTAAATTGTTTATATGTCCACCTTTGCAGTTTTTGTTATTAAATGAGTCTATGAAGCCACGTCTTGCTATTCAAATGTGCAACCTTTGAATGGTTTCATGGAATACAAAACAATATTATTTATTTTTGATGATTCTCCAGTTTGACTTCCTTGGTAAAGATTCAATACGATACCAAAATGAAGTTGAAGTAGAGCTTCCTGTGTTCAAAGCAATTCAACAGTTCCGAACAGGTCAGTTGATGCTTTCATTAGTTAATTTCAAACTTTAATGTTGGGATATAATTCATGCATAGGCCACACTACCCAAGTATTAAATCCTTCCATTTTATACCAAATTCGCTGTAAATGACGAGAAATACCATTTGTTTTAGTTTCAAAATAATGGTTAATAAAGTTATTAAATACAGATTAATTTAAATATTAAGGTTTTTTTTTTTGGGAAAAATTGCTGTTTCTTGAACCATATTTCAAATGTTATGTCCATAAACACCTCAGGGAAGAAGGGTGGGGATGATCTTTTTGACAAGCTCGACACCAGTACGTTAAATGCTCATCTAAAGGAACTCATGCCTGGCCTCACCGCAAAAGTTTTCCGTACATACAACGCATCCATCACATTGGATGATATGGTAAGATGCATGCTAAGTTGACTTTTTATGGTCAACATGTTATATATTTGGCGGCTGTGTTTGCCTTAGCATGAACTGATAAATATGCGGTTGTTTGTCATTAGTACTTATGCATGTTTCTTTTTCCTTTTTCCTTTTCCCTTTTCCTTTTTTTTGTTTGTGTTTTTTCACTGGTTGCAGTTGAATAGAGGTGTGAAGGGTGGAAATGTTGCTGAAAATGTTCTTGTTTACAACCAAGCGAACAAGGAGGTGAAGCTCATACTGATCTAGAGATCCTTTGAACAGTTTATAATTTTCTATTCATTTAAGGCTGACTGGTTGAGGCTTACATTAACTTTGTGTCTCACCTTTTGTAGGTCGCAATCATATGTAATCATCAACGTACAGTTTCAAAATCTCATACTGCACAAATGATGAGATTGAATGAGAAAATAGAGGAACTAAAGGTAAGACACTGTTATAGTCGATTTTGTATCTATATATCCGACTTATTTGAAAAATTAGTGATTGACAATTGAAAATTCAGGTCCATAGGCCTGTGACCTAGCGACATATTTCCCTAGTGCAAATGCTTGGTTGGTTAGTTCAGTTCTTGTGGTTGACACTTCCTTTGTGGGCCGCTAACCAGCTGAATATTGTTTACATAAGGTCCTTGGGGAAGGGTTGTGAGGGTCTAAAGGCCCCACGGTTGGCGGGCTTTTGAACCTTTATTGATTTGTGAATTATTTGATTCAGGACCGATTGTTATGGTAATGTGACATTTTTATTTTTGGGCCCCATTTGTAATATTGTATGATGCTTTAAATGGGTCTAGGGGTCGAAATCGAACCAGACACTTGGTTGATTCAAGTCTGAAAAAAAATTGGGTTGGTTTTGGTCTTTTGGATCACACATTTATACCTAACCAAACCGATAACCGGGTTTTGAAGTAAATCTTTAACAGAGAACCGAACTGAACATAGCTGGGTCAATCTGGTTTTGGCCTTCTCTGATCCCGATTCTGTTCTCTAGTTACGCGGTTACGCCCCTGACATTGATGGTTCTATTTACTTGATGTGAGGGAAGCAAAGAAGGGAGCTATAAAATTGAAGAATTGATAACAATATTATAATTGTAAATGATGAGCATATTGAAATTCTCGTAGAAGTCTGACTAAGAAAATGAATTTCTATAATTTTGATGGTGTTCTTTTCCTTAGGGTGTCTTGGAAGAACTGGAAACCGATTTGGCTCGAGCGAAGAAAGGGAAGCCTCCGTTGAAGGGTTCTGACGGAAAGTCAAAGAGGAATATGAACCCTGAAGCGTAATACCACTAATTGTTTTTGGATCTTGGATGCTGCTACACACTTTCTATTTTCATCTAAATGTTGCAATCGGGATTGTTGATTAAACTTGCAGGTTACAGAAGAAGATCGGTCAAACTAATGCTAAGATTGAGAAAATGGAACGGGACAAGGAAACCAAAGAAGACTTGAAAACGGTGGCATTGGGCACTTCGAAAATAAACTATCTTGATCCTAGAATAACCGTGGCATGGTGTAAGCGTTGTGAAGTTCCCATCGAGAAGGTTAGAACATATCGTGCTTCTATTTTTTTGCCAAATTAAATTTAGGGTAAATTGCTCATAAAAGAAATGTACTTCTAATATCAACACTTAAGGAATTGTTGCAATAAGGGACATGGTTACTTAAAATATAATTTTGATTTTTGGTAAATGGTTCCCTAGGTCCTAATTTGATTATAAACTTAGGTACTAGGTTGTGTTCTGTAGGATGGAATCGAGAAATGAATGAAGTGGTCTATTGGCTCTATATGTTGGAATGGAAAAAAAGTTTGTTTTGTGAATGAATGGAATTGACCATTCTCAAAGGGATGTACCTCATTTATGTTTATGTCATCTTCAGTGACTTAGATCATCAAAAAATATTAAACTTCAATACATTAGTTTTTATATTTCGAAATAACTTGAAAAAATATTCTTCACAATAGTCTTATTTTGAGGTTCTAATGAGTTCTTTATGTTGTTTAATTTTTCATTTTGTTAAACAAGAATTCAGTGATTTTTATGTAATAATGTATAAAGTTGAGAACTATACAATTTATATGAAAATTCACTCCATCCCCTCCCCCCACCCTCTACAAAAAAAAACCAGCCAAAGAAGATAATGGAATGTAACGATTTAGTTCATTACCTTGTTTATCACATCTAATCATAGAATCATACAGACATAGGCATTTAAATGTTGATTCATAAAATAGAGGATATCAAACTGAAATCGAAAGTAAGTTTATTTTATGTGCAACTTACCCGATTATTTGCTGCAAGTAGTTGAATTACCAAACATGAATCGTGTTAATCTAATGCAGATATTTAACAAGTCTTTACTGGCAAAGTTTGCATGGTCAATGGATGTGGATCCCAGCTTCAGGTTCTGATTCTAGCGGATGAACTCTCCACTAGCACCACCGTACCTAAAAAAGGGAAGAAAATGGACAGAAGGAAACGATGAATTTTACAATTTTTGTTATATTTTTCCATTTTTATTTGTTGATGTAGCAACTGTTGCGGAAAATTCATGTTGTACTAAGCATGTTAAACTAACTAATGATGAGTTACTTTGAGAACGTGTTTTAAGTTTCTCATGTTGTGCAGCTCAACACACTCGGAAAACAGATTCTTTTTTGTGGTGTATGATTGATTACTGTATGAATGAATGTGTAATTAAAGAGCAGTTTATGTAGTGTCTGTCCAGGTGCTCTCTCCAGTTTGCTCTGGAGTATGCAGGCAGAGCTTAACTTCATTTTGGGCTTGTTTGTTTAGATTTTTTGACGGTTTTTTATTCGTTTAATATGAGTGAGAAGACAATTACAGATTTTAGATGTTTTTATTGTTCCGTATGGTCTGAGATATAAAAGACATGATTATGAACAATTCAGTTGTCAATGAGTTTTAATCTGTATGGTTTTCTCCATTCCCTCTTGATGAGTCTATGACTTTCGCCACGGTTTGCTGTCCCATTTATCGGTTTGCCGGCCACAATGAAGCAAAGCATCAAGACAACGAATGATTCTATTATGAATCTCCATTTCGTTTTCAAGATTTTTGGATCAACTGGAGGTTTTGAGCGGAAGCACGATCTATGGTTTTTAGTGCTCTATTTTTTATAGACTATTCAGCTTTCAATTATAATGTGTCTGTAACTCTGTAAAATATCAAATTTACCTTGACGTACAACACTAATTTAAATGAGTAAAAGAGACATTATTAATTTACTGAAACCAATTTTATTTATTAAGCCAGCCTTAACTTTGTAAATTTTATAGCCGTATGCTCAATGGAAAAGCAAAATATGTATATGATGTAGTAAACTAGTAATAGAGAGCCCCACTACCACCAGTCCGATTCCAGTTGCATTGATGCTTATTATCTATTTCTCTAAATAATAACTTAACGTTTAGTTGTTGCATCTTATTACTATAACTATAAACAATTAATTTGTTTGTGTCGTAGTTATAAGAGTTAATTGCATAGATGATCCTTTAATTAATATAATCACTTCATATATTAACTTTGTTACAATATTCTCCAACCTTAAGGTTGTGTTCCTTAACCCTAATAAATGGGGGAACGGACGGAATCAAGAGCAAATTGAAGAATGTCCGTGTTCCATAACCAAAGAATGAAGGGAAACGGATGAAAATCTACAGCTTTTTAGTCCAATTTCCTTCTTCTCAAAACTGAGATGGAAATGATGGAAAGAGCTTGATCTCTTTCAGGTTTTTTTCCTCTCCCGCCAATCATTTCCAATCTTCTATGAAGAACACAGCGTAACATCATCTTTTTAAATTTATTTTAAATTTATTTATTAATACAATAATTACTTAATGTTTAGTTGCATGTTATTACTATAATAATTAATCTATTACTGCGCTTCAATACCAACAATATATTTGTACTTGGTTTTAACTTTTAATATCGCCATATCATTTATTAATTTTGTTATGATATTATGTAATCCTAACAACATTTCCATATAATTGACTCATCATCTTTTTATATTTATTCATCCCTTGGATGAATGTCTAAATGACATTTTGGTACCTTGTTTGAATATTATATATATATATTCTTAAAACCTTTATGTTGTTATCTTTGTATTATCACATCAGTAACTATTTGCAGTACTCTTTGTTATCTTTCAATACTCGTTGCAAATGCTCTAACTATTTGCAACTGCTCTAACTATTTGCAACTAACGACGTAATCGTGTTAATCCAATTGATATTTATCATCGTCAACATGCTTGTACAATTTTATTTATCGTTGATTACAATAATATTTATAAATAAATACATGTTTTAAGTATAAAAATAAAATCAAAACAAAATATTGACTTTTATTAAATCCTAAATCCTAAAATGATAAGTGTAAGAACAAGGGTGTCGCTTTTTAGCGGTATACGTCTATAGATCTTCGGCGATTCTTCTTCCCAGTTTTTGGTACAATTTGGAGATACCCTATATTCTTATTCTTAAGCATCCGCTCGTTTCTTTCGCGAAAAGACGCTCAGTAGAATCAACCGGGGTACGCTTTCCGTCATCTTGATATTGTTTTGATGTTGCTTGTATGCGTTTCTGCGCGTTTTATTTGAAATTGAGTGATCTAATTTAGTTGTTGTGTATCGTTTCAACGGGTAAATACTTGATTATATCTCCTTTTCAACGATCAGGATTCTAATTTGAGAAATTCCAATCGAATAATTACGCTTTCAGTTGTGATAATTACACGAATGCTACATTTGTAATCAAAATTCCATGTTGCTATTTGCTCGCTAATTACTGTGTTTGATTTGAAGTTAAATGAGCTAATTATTTATTATAATGCTTTAGGTATAGGTAGGGCTCATAATTGAATCGAACATTGGGAGATAGACTGTGCTGAAGTTTAAATTTCGATATGAGTGTGGTTGGGTTTGATATTGGGAATGAAAACTGTGTTATTGCGGCTGCAAGGAATCGTGGGATTGACATATTATTGAATGATGAATCGAAACGGGAGACACCTGCTGTTGTATGCTTTGGTGAGAAACAAAGGTTCTTGGGTTCTGCAGGCGCTGCATCTGCTACTATGAATCCTAGATCTACCATTTCTCAGGTTAAGAGGTTGATTGGAAGCTTATATAAGAATCCGGGCGTGCAGGATGATCTTAAGTTGCTTCCATTTGAGACTAGTGAGGCGGTTGATGGTGGGATTTTGATTCATTTACATTACTTGAATCAGCAATACACATTTACTCCTGTTCAGATTTTGGGGATGTTGTTTGCACATTTAAAGCAAATAGCTGAGAAAAATCTGGAATCCCCTGTTTTGGATTGCGTGATTGGGATTCCATCATACTTCACAGACCTGCAAAGACGTTCGTATCTTGATGCTGCACATATTGCAGGTCTAAGACCTTTGAGATTGATCCATGATTGTACTGCAACTGCATTAGGTTACGGTATTTACAAGACTGATTTTGCCGATTCCAGACAGACGTATGTTGTGTTTGTTGACGTTGGACATTGCGACACTCAGGTTACTGTTGCGGCTTTTGAACAAGGACAAATGAAAATACTGTCACATTCTTTCGATAATCATTTGGGAGGTAGAGATTTCGATGATATTTTGTTTAAATATTTCGCAAAACAGTTTCGGGAACAATACAACATTGATGTTTACTCAAACACTCGGGCTTGTATAAGGCTAAGAACGGCGTGTGAGAAGCTGAAGAAAGTTCTTAGTGCAAATGCGGAAGCACCACTTAATATTGAATGCCTAATGGATGAGAAAGACGTTAAGGGATTTATAAGGAGAGACAAATTTGAGAATTTGTGTACCGATTTGCTAGAGAGAATTAGCGATCCTTGTTTTAAGGCAGTAACTGATGCCGGAATAAGTTTTGATAAAATATATGCTGTCGAGCTTGTTGGTTCGGGGTCTCGAATTCCTGCTATTATGAGAAAATTAACTTCTTTATTTGGGAGAGAACCGAGGAGGACATTAAATGCAAGCGAGTGTGTTGCTAGAGGATGTGCACTTCATTGTGCGATGCTTAGCCCGACATACCGTGTTAGAGATTATGAGGTTTGTCTTTATACTGTCATCTATTCTTTTGCCAAATATCATGTGTATGCGCATTGCTAGTTTTTGATTTAATGTTTCTTGTATCATCATGCTTGGCTTATCATTGCAAAATCAAAATATCTTTCTTGTGAAAATGCCAAAAAAAAATTGCTACTTGTTGCAAGAATGCATAGTTTTGGATGATTTAATGTTGTTTTTTAGCAATCAACCATCTCAAATGTTCCTTAAACTCTTTAAACATTTTTTGCACACATGAAGCCCCAAAACTTTAGGTTATGGCTCCATTAATGTGAAAATAAGAGCCTTTAGCAGACTTTGGGGATGGTAATTAAACTACATTAAAATAAACTAAAATTAACTAATTTTCACATAAGTGGAACTAAAAAGTAGAGTTCAGGGACTTGATGTCTACACAAATAAATTTAGGGACTTTAGAGGCATTCTAGTTGCTACTTGATAGAAAACAATATTAATCCATTTGAAATCTAAATGCCAAAAAAAAACCCATTGTACTTAGACACTATTAGTCAAAAATCACTAAGGTGCTTTCTTTTATATAAGTGATAAATTACTGAAAGCTGATTACGATACTTATTGATAAGTGATTGGCGTTGAAAACTGGTTACTGAATCAATAAGACCGTTCTTTTCACAAAATTTATAGAATATCACTTCGTGTTACAAAACGATATAAACATAAGAAAATTATACTATAACTATATGCATTAATCAAAAATAGATAAATATAACCCAATATTGTGACATGAATATTTCATAATCAAAAACCAAAACTAGAAGACTCAAAACATATCATCTTGTTTACTTTGAAATTGCAAAACCCATTATGAAGCCATGTTGGCCCTTCAAAATACAAACAACGACAAACCAATCGTAGCAAAGATGAAAACTCTTAAACATACCTTTCATTTTCTGGTTTCCAAACACTTCAGTTCTATTAGCCAAACCCAATCGGAGTATAGCCAACAACAAATTCGATGCAGAGTAGAACAGAAAAAGAATTTGATGAAGCAAATGAATCGACCTAAATATAGTTTGATCAAAAGTTGAAAGCATACTTGGAGAAAGAGAGAGACGATACAACCATTTTACATTTTGCGACATCGACCACCAAAGGAATCAACTCGATTGAACTCGTTTAACGACTAGAAGCATACTCGTGTGAAGAGAGAGATGGCATGTGAAGGTCTGTGTCACCTTCAGGACAGAGGTTGTGTGCATCGTTGTTGAAGATATGGGTTGGGGTGGTCTGCATCATCGTTGGGGTAGGGTGGGGGTGGTTGCCATCGTCATTGCCTTTGAGGGTGTGGGTGGTCGTCGTCGCCATCGAGGGTGGGAACCATGAGGGTGAAGAGGAGAGTGGCAGGATGTGAAGGGTAGGAAGGGAATGTTAGGTTAAAATCACTTATGGATGATAAGTAATCCTTTTATGCTTATTAAATTAGTGTGAATAAGTAAAACATACCACTTATTACTTATTTTTAAAGAACACACTTATTGACAGAATGCACTTACGGAATAAGTGAATAGGTTTTATAAGTACTTATAGGTTGAAAAAGAACAACACCTAATTCTTATAATGGGAGCAATGTTTATTAACAATAATTTGTTTGTGTTTGGATTTCATTAATTTTATGAACAATAAACGATTTAAACATTGCGGAAACAAATCTAACGAACACAAAATATCGCATCAAGAACATTAACATGATAACATGAACTTCAATTAAAAATTGTACCTTATGGAGCTTTTAGATCTTCAAAGAAACAATAAGAAAACTCTAAGTTGCTCACGATATCCACTTGTGATGACACGATCGAGCAAGTGCCGGATGATCGATTAAACGAACCACAAACGGAGCTTTTCAGTGTGTGTTGGAAGCCGTGGGTGAGGGGTGGATTTCAACTCTTACTTGGCCTATTTCTTCCTCTCTTGTGGGTGGTGATGGATGATCAAAAACCCTAGGCCTTAACACCTATTTATAGGGCTAGAGTTCTAGATCAAGTAAGCTATATTTAAATCTAGATAAACATCCCCTTAATTAGATAATTAAATTAACTATAATTATCCTTAATTAAATGGATGGAACTTACCAAGTTACCATATTTAAATGTATGCATATTTCCTTTTAATTGTTGTAACTATTCTTTACAAATAAAAAATTAATTAATTATTTATGATATTATCCATTTATTTTACTATTAAATAAATGATGCATTATCCATAAATAAAAATGCATAATTTATTTTATAATTATCATCAAATAATAACTCTATAAAAATATGGACTATTGGTAATATTATCTAATAACAGTTTTAAGTCCTTGTAATACGTATTACAATTGAATTCTTACATAGTTACATATTAAATTAATTATCCAATAATCAACTTAATTAAATATATTGACATCTAATATTATTTGGCTTTTAATAATAATATCTAATATTATTATTACTTTGTTTTAATCAATCCTGCTCAGTGGTGCTTATCAGTGTGACTATTGAGTGTTTTATGAAATCAGTCATGCTGTAGTAGTAATATTATCTAGACACACAATATCCAACAATTTGCACTAAAAAACCAACTACAATGGGTTGAAAACTTGTAATGTCAATTAACTTTTAACAACTAGCGAGGCACGATGCACGGTGAGGCTCAAGGTGCTGGTACAACACAGGCGATTGCAAGGGCCTCCTTGTCGTGTCATTAAATCTTGTTTAGGTAATTCAAATTTTGTAATAAAGGTTGTGTGTATTCTATATATTTTTGTATTTTAGATTTTAAGTTGTGAAAGTAGTATGGGTTAGTTTACATGAAGTATTATACCAAAACAACTGCGCATTGCATACATGATGCACACGCCTCACATTGCGCCTCGGGCATCGGGCTTTAGGACCTTTTTCGCAACGGTGCGCCTCACGCCTTTTAAAACCAAGATTTAAAGAGACATTGATATATTCGGGTGAATTTCTTTTATTTTATAGTATACTATTTCTTTGTATGATTTAAGCACTCTCAAACGTAGAAACTGTTCCAGTGGAGATGCAATGATGGATATGATGGATAGGCTAACATATTTCAAGCCAATTTAACCTTGATTATAATTGCATGAAAACTATGGCATGGGTTATTTTCCTTTCTATATTCTTCATGCTTTTACGTTTGCTTTATGTTATTTTTTTGTTTATGACAATGGTAAAATTGGTTTGGCATCCGACTTCTCAGTTCCATTCTCCAAGTTTGGTTATAAGATCAATAGAAACTAGTGTCATGTGATGTTAGTTAAAAAGGGACTCAAAAACCATTCTAATAAATTTCTTATAAAAGAAATAAGGGAATCCTTTGTGAGTTCATTTTCCATGTTCCTACTTCACAACCTAGATTATGATGGATACTTTTCATGTAATTGGACAAATATTCCTCAAAATTCTTGATGCATTTTCCATGGAGACAAAATCCTTAGTTGTCTTCGTATATGAGAGTCATCGTTTTCGTATTAGCATGACATCAACATCTTGCACTTAACCATTCTAACTAACTTTTAAATCTATCTATATACACACACATAGCAACATATATACATACTAGAAGCAATAAATTTATGGGTTGATATTGAAAAAAACCATTTGTCTTTTTTCATTTTCACAATTAAGTTTCTGGACCTTTTTTTTACTGTGTAAGACTTTAAGTTCCTCTACATTTTTTTGTCTTATTTAAAAATATATGTGAAACGATTGATAAATGGTACATGGACCTAAATAGTAAGAAAAAAGGTCCAGTGACTTAGTCACTAAAATGAGGAAAGAAAATTGGTTCTTTTCAATATTAAATCATTCGATGAAGTAATTGTTTTACCGGCTTAATAGGTTGCAAGTCAAATATATAGTTTTGAATAAGACAAAAAAATGTCCAGGGACTTGAGCAGTAAAAAAAATTCCAGGAACTTAATCGCAAAATTGAAGAAGGAACAATTGTTTTTTTCAATATTAACCCTACATAGATTCAATATTTTAGGCTCATATTGAAGGTAATCACGAGTTATTTGTAATAATGTATTGTGTAAAATAATTTTTTATCTATGTTCTATATTCCAATAAATTATGTTAAGCAATCAAAATATATCTCTTAAATTTATGTTATCCATTTTTGGTAACCGGTTGCATAATTACGTAACCAAATTAATAATTATAATGGATCAAGTCATCAAGATTTGAAATCAAGGGCCATGATTGAAGATGCTAGCCTGTATTTTGTTTATACTTATAATTCAACATATGACTATTGAGTATTGACCATACATGCTTTTCAATATAATATAATATAATGTGTGTGTGTGTATTATAACCATTATCTCATTTCTTTACCCTCCTTCAAAGAAGTTAATAGTGCACAATATTCCGAAGTTTAGCAATTTTGTGTTACCAAGGATTTCATGTTACATGTATTTCCTTTTTGCAGGTTCAAGATTCGTTTCCTTTTGCTATAGGACTTCAATCAGATGAAGGTAAAAGCATCACACTGCCAAATGGTGCGTTGTTTCCAAAAGGACATCATTTTCCAAGTTCTAAGATGCTTTCATTGCATAGAAGTAATACCATCCATTTGGAAGTCATTTATGCAAATGTGGACGACCTGCCTGTTGGAGTTGACCATAAAGTCAGCCGTTTTACTGTAAGAGTATCTCAAGTTCTAATCTTTTTATTTCTAGGTTTTACAGAACCACTATTCAGCTAATGGTTTTTAAAAGGGATAAATGTGTGAAATAGCTACCATCACCTTTTTACCAAGGGTTAATTACGTCAAAAAGTAATCTATTATCACTGTTTTTTCAATTTGGGTAACATACTAAAATTTTTTCTATTTGAGGTAACATACTTTCCAAATCAAGTCAATCAAGGTAACCGTATCGGATTAAAAGGTAAAATTTACTGACATGACAGTTTCTGTATCCATTCATCAGTTTTTTAATTTCTAATATTGCTTAATTATTTTTAAATTTGCTCAAAATAACAAGGTATTATCAAAAGGTACTTTTAAATTGCACAAAACGGTGCATATCATATAAAAATTAAACTGTCAATTCTGTAAAAAAAATGTTAACGGGACAAAAAACTGTCACGTTAGTAATTTTTAACTTTGAATCCGACATGATTACCTTGATCGACTTGATTTGGAAAGTATGCTACCTTAATTAGAAAAACAATTAGTATGTTACCCAAATCAAAAAAACTGTGACAGTATGTTACCTTTTGACGCAATTAACCCTTTCACCAATCGTAGCAATGTACATAATTTCACCCTTTTATCCCGTTTGCAACATACATTTTGTTAAGTACGTAAAATAGTAATGTACGTCTACCTTTTTACCGTTTATAACTATGCTTTTTCTTCTACTTTCAAGTCACACATACCTATAAATATGATTTTTTTTCGTAAATTATGTTATGAATGGTAAAGGAAAAGGCTTCAAAATAACGTTTGTTTTGTCTCTTCGTGTTGTTTGTTCAAAATTTTGAATTCATCAATTTCTTCATGAATCTTTGCAAGGAATGTATTGCAAATCACCCATAGATTTATTTCATGTTTTGATCAGTGAATTTCCAGTTATTTTGCTTTTAACTTCATTTCTTGATTTAAGAGATCCTTTTGCATGTTTCAATGCTTAAAGAAAATGTTAAGCTAATATTTAAATGTTTTTTCCAGATTGGTCCTTTTTCAAGTGGAAAGGTCAAAGTTAGATTTTATCTAAATCTTCATGGAATAGTAACGATAGAATCTGCAATTGTAAGTGCAATTTTTGATTGGGTTATTGCTATTTTTTGGCAACCATCACAAATGTCTACTTTAGTCCCTCAAGGTCTCAACACCTTTTTATCATTAAAGTCCCAAAACTTTTTAGTAAGCATGAAGTGCCTAAACTTTCTTTTTTGTTCCACTTATGTGAATTTTAGTTAATTTTAAATTTAATAAAGTCCCTAAAACTACTTTCTTTTTATTCCACCTAAAGTTCAGGGACTTTGTGGTACAACAAGAAGGTTATGACTTTAGCAGACTGAAAATGAGAGTGGAGACTATAATGAGAGGGAAAAAAAATCTTTGAGGGACTAAAAAGGACATTTCTGATAGTTAGTTTCTAATTTTCTGAAATGTTCACATAAATTTATTCTTGTCGCTGAAAAGGCATTCTTAGAGCATTATGATATCTACCTCCTTGTGTTTCTTATTTTAGCTTATAGAAGACGGCCACTCAAGTAACAATGCTCATCCTCCTTCAGAACCAATGGTCATTGACAATCATACATCAAATGGTGCCCCTGATCATAATATATTCACTGATTCTAGCTCTTCTACTGCACATGTCGTAAGTCAAATCATGCCTATTTTGACCCTATGCATGATGATCATAATCTTTATTGCTTTACATGAGTAGGGATTCTGGATTCATTTTGAAGTTAGTTTTTTCATTTCATCATGCATATGTGATTGTGGTTTATGGTGCCATCCATATATTGTGGGAGTCTCCATGCACGTTTTGCAAGTGATTATGTCATGTTAAATAATCAGAATCTCAAACGATTGCAGGGATAGTGTTTGGATGTCGTTTTACTGTTTGAAGTAATAATTTTAGATCCTTGGTGTTTGAGTGTTTGCCAGATTATTTAAAGATCTAATAAATGATTTAACATAAGATAATTTAGCTTTGGTATAGCTGGCCCTAAATTGACTATTAAATTATGATTATATGGCACCCAAATAATTGGATTCTCAACCACAAGGGTGGTGGCCTACTGGTAAGACTTGGTGTCGAAGGGTGAAAATATCTCGAGGTCCCAAGTCCGATTCCTAGGAGCAATAAAAATACCTTGTGACATGGAGGTTCACCTGCGAGTGGGTCGGAGACCCTGGTTAACCAAAAAAACAAATGGATTCTCATAATCAGAGTTAGGTTACCCTACCAAACACTAAGACCGTTTATCAGAAATTTGAAATCTTAATAATTAGATTATCTGGTTGAAAACGCACATCCAAACATTTCCTTAGTCACTGTGCTAGCCAATAGCCATTTCACAACATTATTTCACCATGCAGGCTGATGAAATGAGAAAGGGCAAGGCCCAGAGGCAGAATATCTTTGTAACTGAGAATGTCTATGGTGGAATAACAAAAGATGACCTGTGCAAACTCCAAGACATAGAAAGGTCTCTAGCAGAGCAAGACGTAAAGGTGGAGCAAACTAAAGAAAAAAAGAACACTCTTGAGTCTTTTGTCTACGACACACGCAACAAGGTGCATCCTCATTAGAAAAGTAATCTGATATATGTATTGATGTTTTTTGCATGAAATTTACTTGGGTTATTCTCATTGAAGAAAAATAGAAGTTACAGATATAGCGAATTGCAATGGATAGCCAGATGCTTCGTTTTCAATTTTGGTCATTGGACTCCCAGGAATCATTACTAAACTGCTTTATTTTTCGTAAATGATTGGGATCGAGGTCATAGAATAGCAACATACCTTTTCAAAAGTACGCCTTGGTCGATGAACTTTTTCATGCACAACCACCAAACTTACAAAATGTGTTCCACCTTAGTCACTTTTGGAAAGCGACGTTAATGCCTCTAAATTATCTATAAATGACCATGGGAAGAAGCACATGTTCTTGTGAGCAAATTAATTCGGAGGATAAGGGTATTACCGTCATCTTTTAAACATTTTAGGGGTTTTTTGATTATTTTTTTTTCTAAAGTCACAAAAATGGAACACATCTTCTTAAATATGACTGTATGAATACAATAACCTACGTGGAATATATGAAAATACATTGCTATTCTATGACGTCAACCAATTGCTTTTCTTGAGCAACTCAAACAAAAAAACCTGAAGTGTGCCCTAAGTTGAATGGTTATTACTGTGCTTTTTGAAAGAAGTATGGGTTTTTAATGGTTTTTCAAAAGTTGAATGGTTCTTTTAATGACTATTCACTGGTGAATGCTTTAAGTAATAATTTTATAGAGTCCAATGACCAAATTAGATATGAATTGAAAGTGCTTTACTATATATATTGTAATTCTCTTTCAAATGCTCTTGCAATCAGTAGTGTGTTTTCACTTTCATATACTGCATAGGAATTGAAAAAAATGTATGTAATTTAGCTTCTAAGTTCGTACCGGAGCTTTACCACAGACGAAGAGAGGGATGAAATCTCTAGAAATTTACAAGAAACGGAGGACTGGCTATATGAGGATGGTGATGATGAATCCGAACGAGTCTATGCAAGAAGATTGGAGGATCTCACAAAGGTATCGAGAATGTCTAAATTTGAACATGGGGTTTGTTATGTGTTAATGTGTACACATCTAATATTCTTCATTAAACGTAGTTGGTAGATCCTATTGAAATTCGATACAAGGAAGAAGATGCACGGGCACAAGCCAGGAGAATTCTGTCAAATTGTATCATAGAATATCGTATGGCTGCAGATTCACTGCCCCCTCCTCAGAAAGAGGAGGTATGTTTCTAGTTCTTTTGTCATTTGCAACACCCCCCCCCCCCCCTCCCCCAAAAAAAAAAAAAAAAAAAAAAAGGAAAAAAACACACACATAAGTCATCTTTATGGAAATAACCATCTCGTTCTTTACTTTTATATTTAAGATCTTACAATAAAATGCTTTTCGTTCCACCTAGGTAACTCTAATTTTTTGTGTACAAACCTAGTTGCTAGTTAGCACTGCACTTCCAAAAGTGTTCCATCTAGCCCGCTTTGGGAAATAAATGACATAATGCCCCAAAATGATGGTTCTAAATAGCACAGTAATATGGCTCTAAAATTTGTTTACTCCTCTTGGAAGTATTTGAATTTTAGTCAAATATCTTACTTCGTTGAGGATGTACAGTTAGAGGAATCACGTGGGCCCAAGCGAATAATATTCCTATTTTTGTAGAGGTGGTAACCCCTCTCTCTCTCTCCCCCTCCTTCCTCCTCCCCCGGCAAACATTTAGTCTATCAAACATGATTATAAAAGCTATGGCATTAGTATGTTATAGTGGAACAACTTTTGAAGTTCGTACACATTTGGCAACCTTTGGTGGCTTGATCAATTCATTATTCTTTTACCTACTGTTTTCTAGTGTATCTTTTGACCCCTAAGCAATAAAATGCAACCAGAGTTGACTAAATTTCATATAAATGTTTCAAACTCACCACCTCAAATATTTTGTTATGGTTGTTAATGAATAAGAAGGTAACATTGTATTGAAACTTTACCTAAACAGCAAATGTTGCATTTCTCTTGGGACATCTGAAAGGTGAAATTGTTGCATTTATGTTTTGAACAAATGCATATAGCCATATATCATCATGAATTGTGGGGTTTGAATGTTTGATCTTTATATTATTAGAATAATAATTATTATGATGTCAGCCTCTTTATTAGGCAAGTAATTTTCTTATCTTTTGGGCAGGTTTACAGTGAATGCAGCAAGGCCGAGCAATGGTTGCGAGAGAAATCCCAACAACAGGAATCGATGCCCAAATATGCTGACCCCATACTCAGGTCAAGTGAAATTATTCGAAAAGCTGAGGTTCTTGAGAGGTAAGTTTCAATCGTATAATTTTCTCCCTTTTGATACTTAAACATTAGGATTACTGTCAGTTTCTTACCTTACCGTAATCAAACTATGACTAAGGAGAAATTGATTCATCTGATCCTGATTCTGATAATCTGATTTTTTGATTATTTGGGGGGCCAAAGAATCAATTTAAGACTAGCTTCAACAGAACCAATTATGTGATTTTGCCAATCAGAATTTGTCAAACACCAACCACAAATTATCTGATTAGCACAACTACAAACAATATAAACACATCCAAACACTATCCCCGACCTAGCTGTAACACTCTAAAATTTACACTAAATACCACGTGGCACATCAAGTCCACATGACAATTATTATCACCAAACATACCATTTGTTACTAAAGCATCAAGACATAGATAACTTCGTTTCCCAACACATTATCCACTCCTGACAAATACCAACCCCTGAGAAAAGTCTAGTCAACTACAAGTTAAGCATATATATAGTCATCCAGAATACTGGAGACTACGCCGTCAAAAATGAACAAACTACTTACAACGGCAGTCTACTATGAAGCTGCTTAGTGAGGCTGATCTCTGTTCATGCCTCTTGTATCTTTCTGGGTCCTCTGGGATGCTATCTGAGATGAGATGCTAATGGAGATGCACTTAAAACAATGTTAGCTCGCGGAGCTAAGTGAGCGTACCCAGAAGTTAGAAGTAAACGAGTATCTCTGTCCGATACCATCTCTTAGAGATAGGGGTGGCAATTTCAGCTAACTGCTCCAATGTATATGTGTCTCTCTGACCGGATTATTAGAGTGGATTATCTGAATATGGTTATTTAATTCACCTATTTCCAATGTTATTAAAGGCCTGCGCCTCTGCGACTAAGTCCCTCAGGCCAGGCCATTTCAGGCTTGGCGCCTTTAAAATGTTCAGGAGCGCCTTGTACGACTAGTCCTAGGGAGTTAGGCGAGAGTCGAAGGCCTTGTTTCATAAACATCTATTAGGATTTTAAGACATAAAACATAGTTTGCATGGTCAATTATACCCCCAGAAAACATCAAAGGTTGCCTATTATAAGGCTGACTTCAGCCTTCTGGTTTGCCTTACGCAATCTTTTGGAACATTTTACTTTGTTTGCCACTACTAATAATTATGGATTGAGGTAGTGTATTTGATATTATATCTATAATTCTACTCAATATGCTTTTATTTTGTCTTTATGGTAACATTGTCATGTAAAATATTCTCTAAATTTTAGTTGGTTCACTTCGTTCGGGCCCTCGTCTTTTTGCGCCTCTCAACTTAGTCCCTAATCAGGGCATGTCGCCTCGAGTGCGACTTTTGCTTTTAATAACATTGCCTATTTCTCAAAACACACATCCATAAACCCCAAAATGACAAGCTTGAGTGCTTAAGCATGATGATTAGTCCGGACTCAATGTTGAGCTTGATTTTTAATCACCTCAGATTGCATAGCTCCAAGTCTCCAATCACCTTGATAATGCTTTAAAAAAGTTATACAAGTTAAACATATGTGAGACCTGAAGCACAAATAAGGGAAATTCAAAGTTTTTATACTAAATATGTTTAGCTATTACGAATTAATGCTGTCACAACTCACAAGCCTTAGAAAAGGGTAGGTTTAGTCATTTTGGCATCCTATAAACCAGATTTATGAAGTGTTATGATTGTGCCTTTCCGAAAAGCTTACACTGAATTTCACAACTTCTCTCATTTTGGCACTTGCGTCGTCATCATGCCAACGTATAATAATAATGTCTACTTCAGAATGTTCAAGCACATAACGAGAAATAAGTATTCAGCATCAAGTTATGAGGATGCCGTGGGTTCAGACCAAAAGGACAAACCCGATGACATGCATGTAGATTGATGATATCCAGCTGATCCTGTAACTTATGGGTTATCATTATCGAGAGAAACGAGCATTTTCAACTCATTTTGTCAATCAAGAATCAAGATTCAGAGGTAAAAGATTTTCTTTTTCTTTTGCTTAGCTTCATTTGTATGGTCTTGAAACTACCATTTTGACATGAAACTTGATAGTTGATATTTGATGGGGGCTTGTGCGAACGTTTTGTTTTATATGGTGAAATTATGCCTTTGATTAGTTGTGCCATACAAGGGGTTTGAGTTGTATACTTGCATTTTGTACTGGAAAACTGATTATTTGGTAGTTTTTGATTCCGTCAGTGACGTTATCATTTTGCTTGTTTCGATAAATCCCACGAGAGAAAATGGAGAATGAGAGGAAACGACGAGCTGTTGGCATGGCCACTATTTAACGTCAATCTCATTGCCGACGGTTGCAAATTATGTAAGCTTGTGAGGACTACGTGTGGTGTGGTGGTGATTCTTTGTATAACAACACCAGTGTTTTGAATTTGAGTATTTGGTGGTTTCATTTAATTTTAGTATGTACTAAGTTTTTAATGTCCTGTTGGTTGTTGCAGTTTTAATAACACCCACTTACTTAAAAGTGCGTGACAACTGACAACAAAATTAAATCATGAACCTAGCTAATTACTCTATCCATTGCATGCATGCATGTACAGAACCAGTTCTTTTTTCTTTTTTTTTTTTGAAACTTTTATATTCGAATCATGACACTGCTCACTCATGTAACTTTCAGATTTTGTCTCATTAGCTATTAAATTATATTTTTGTATATACTTAACCATTTAGTTTACTGTTCTACTTGAATATAAAAATGATCCTAAGTACGATTTAGATATTAACAACCATGGTTACTTTTTTGTTCATAAATTTATATATTTTAAATGATATAATTTGAGGTTTTTAATTTATTTATAACATAATGTGTGTATATATATATATATATGTATATATATATATATATATATATATATATTATTACAACTATTACAAATGTTATGAAATATTTTCTTACAAATTATCTTTTAGTTGTCAAGTATATAATATTTTTGATGTGAACAAAAAGTATTTAATAAATGTGACATATAAAGGTATAATTCGTCATTAAATAATTCCTGTATAATCATTTTGTAATTTATGTTTCAAATTATAAAATACTAAAAATGACAACGATAAATTTAAATGTGATTACATCATCAACGAGTGTTTAAATGATGTGTAATATTTGACAATTGGTTTCAACAATTAAAATTTATTCCACGTAGATTATTTACCGGTTCACGTAGGATTAATAACCGGTTTTAACGGGTTACTCATTGATAAAACCTTGATTTACTGATTTTTAGTTAGTTCGTGGTTTTCTATGCAACGAAAAATGGTTTGGGGTTTTAATCACAAAAAGCTGACAAGTTTGTGGTTTTTTTGCGTAATTATCCTTATGTTGTAAATTAATAGATATCTACAAATTTTAAGATATATCAATTAAAAATAGTAGACTTAATTGATTTATAATATAATAAATGAATGACTAATGATGGTGAATTGCAACTCAAATTGACTTCCTTGTTCAACAAAGATAATTAGTCTTTCCACTTTAAAGACAACATCACATCATCAAACAAATGTTTTGTCATCAGATAATGACATTTGAGGTTGCAAAAATTGCCAATGAATATCACCAAAAGAATATTAATTGGCTTTTCCAAACAATCTAAAAAAAACATTGAATCAAACAAAAAATAATAGAAAACCACTGTTTTAATTATATTATTTAAAATTAAAGGTTAGGTTGTGAACAAATTTAAAGTTTGGAATCTTCTTTCACATAGTCGCATACTATCAAACTATCATAAATCATTGTGTGGTCTTGTGACTACTAAGATTGAAGTATGTTTGTACTTTAGTTGCATGTATCTAGCCTACAGAAGCTTGCTATAAACCATTTAAATTTAATTTCACCCTAAACCACTAACTTAACTTTATGTCATACTTTTGGTGTCTTCCTCTCTCTATATTTTTATAAAAAATGATATTGAGATATAAAAATGAGTATTTTTAAGATACAAAAAATTAATTTGAGGATTTTTTTTTGAAAATATAACATAAGAGACGAAAACGTAAAAAAACATGAAAACATGTTGGTTTTTTATAAATGATTATTTAAATCAATAACAAAAAGGCAATTTAGAGATTTCCTTTTAATGAGCCGGAAGTACATTTGATCTCTATATAATATATTGTTATTTGAAAATTGGATTAGAATGGTGTTGTAATGTGACAATTTGGGCTCTTGGGAATTGAAAGAATCATGTGCCGTTTGCTTTGTTAGACGATCGGGTCAATGTTTTACATGAATACGTGTTTCCGTCAATCCAAAAGAAATCCATTTTTATGGATCGAAAATAAAAACAGAAATTTTAAAATAAAACTTTTACATCGATACATAAATTATAAATATTAGTAAAAAGTAAATTTTTTAAACAAAATTTAAAGGAATCAATCATTTTGGCATAAATAAAATCTTTATGTATTATATTATATGCATAGTGATTTTAATTGATTTGATAGTGGAGTCGTTAAAACTTAAGGATCCAATCCAGGTTATTAGTTGGTATTTTTGACAAAAGTAGGGAGGACAATTTTTGTATAATTAATTTCTTATATATATATGGGTCGGGATCCATGGAAAACCATCTTTGACTGAAATACTGAAAACCCATTGTGAGCCAATCATTTTGATTAATTTCATAATTAAAAAAAAAACAAAAAAATCTTCTTTATTATTATTAGTTGAATGTTAATTAGGGGTAAATTGGGTATTGAAATAACCCAATCAGTTAGAGATAACATCCCAAATTATCCTCCATTCCTTTAGAGCGACGGTGAGTACTGGAGCCGCCAACCCGCGGCCTTGCCACCTCGGACCATCCCCGGCGGCTACACCACCCCGGTCAAGCGGCCCCGCCCTGGAAGGAGCCCCGCGCGGCTTCCCCTCCCCGCTGCCAGCTTCCTTCTTCCTTCTTCTTCCCCCCTTCTTTTCTTTTTTTTTTCTTTTTTTTGCAGAAACAAGGAACACACCACATGTGTGTGTCTCTGTGTGTCTATATATATTTATATATATATATATATATATATATATATATATATATATATATATATATATATATATATATATATATATATATATATATATATATATAATTTTACTTTTCTAATTTTATTTTTTGTTTCTTATTATAGTTTCATAAATGTTTGTATTTTTTTATTTTAGTTTCGTAATTGTTCTTTCGTTCGTACAGTTTCGTAATTGTTGCATAAATACCAAATTTAGACAGTTAGTTTGTATTTTTTTAATGTTCATTTGTCATTTTAACTTTTATTTATTGTTATGTAATTTTTTATTTTAATTGGGTAATTTTTAATGTTTAGTTTATATAATAGTTTTTAAATATTTATGAAATTAATTATTTTAGTTCTAATATTTGTTTTTTTTAGTTAAAATGAATTTATTTTAAAAAAATTAAGAAAGATGGAAAGTTTAAGAAAGATGGGTATTTCCTAGTTAGAAAGGTGGGGAAAGGTGGAGAGAGAAAAGCTGATGTGGCGCTGACGTGTACAGAAAGATGGTTTTCGGGAAGACGGGTACTCCCTTCACTCTTATGTTCCCCATTGATTGTTTCCTATTTTCATGGGATTTATTCCCCATTGATTGTTTCCCCATTAATTTCAGACGTAATGCACAAATTCAGCAGGAAAAAATTTACCAAAATGTTTGTTATTATTCAACCATTTTCATATGGATCAAGTACCATTTTCATATGAACATGTTCATTCATCTATATGAACTTGTTCAGAACATGTGCAATTGCGTAACAGTGTGCAATTGCGTAATCATGCGCTGATGTATTGAACATGGTGTATACTCTGAACATGTTCAAATAGGGATGTAAACGGTTCCGGAACCGGACCGAACCGAACCGGAACCGATTTAACCGAAACCGAAAATTGAAGATTGTAAGAACCGATAACCGAACCAATAATTGTAACACGGTTCCGGTTCCGGTTCCGGTTCGGTTATGGTACGGGTATTTCGGGTATGGAACCGACTAGAACCAAAATTTGCAAAAAATATATATATACTTTTATATATATATATATATATATATATATATATATATATATATATATATATATATATATATATATATATAATAACAAGATATAAACAAAAAAACACGATTAACGTTTTATTATACTTTTACAAAAAAAAATATTTTTGTTATGAATGTCAACGTGAAGTATGGATTTTCAACCTGAACAATTCCTAATGGATTTTCAAATCTAGATTGCTTTTGGTTAACGTTTTATTGAATGTAAATCTTGATAAAATATCATTCTGAATTACTTCTTTAAATATAGTGATATATTCTTAATTATTGATTGTATTTTAAAAATTGCTTGTTTTTGAACAAAGTGGATTTGATCGATGCAATTAATTCTTCCAAGTGTTAGGTATGGTGAGGATTGAGGAAGACAACCCATCAAATAATCATTTGTTTTTCACAATTCCCATCATGGGTTTTTAAATTTTCTTGGTATCCATGCCATGGACTTTTCGAATTATTGGTTCCATACCCGATATAACCGAAACCCGCAGAACCGTTAACCGAATAACCGATAACCGAAAATTAAAAATTATAAGAACCGATAACCGGACCGAATACCAAAAATCGGTTCCAATCGGTTTCGGTTCCGGTTCGGTTTTGGTTTCGGTTCGGTTTTCCGGTCATTCCACACATCCCTATGTTCAAATGTACTACACAATGTACTACACAATGGTTTCAATACTCTACACATGTTCAGACATACACGTGAACTGTAAATTCGGGTATTCGGTTAATGCACAAGTACAGCAGCAAAAAAACAAACAAAAACATCATGTTCAATGTAAATTATTATTCAACAGCGTTTTGATGTATTGTACATGTGTCAATACTCTACACATGATCTGTTCGAAAATCACCAAGTTCAGCACACAAAAGAATCACCAAAATGTACATTATCATTCAACACCGTTCTTTCCTTTTTTCCATGGTTTTCAATACGTCTGCACATGTTCAGACGTAATGCACAAATTCAACAGATAATATTCGGCCGACGAACATGATTATGCAAGGGTTTCGATCGACTGGAATATCTTGGCTAATTGTAGATGACAATATGACCGAATCGTGAATATCGGATGAAAGATTAACATTGTCAAGCAACCCCATTAATTTAGGGATTTCCTAATATTTTGATTATCATTTAATATTCAAATTATTGTGATGACTAAAACACCCTTTTAATGTTGTAACCAAACAAAAACCATTTATAACCAAACACAATGGTTTTCCAGTATTCCAGTCAAAGATGGTTTTCCATGGATCCTGAATCATATATTATATATATTCAATCGTGGTTTATGGTGTGTCATCATTGCACATGTTCAGTGCGAGTTTAAGGAATGATATTAAATGAAATGGAGATTTCCATGGGATATACAGAATCTTTGATTCTAATCTAAACTTTTCAATATCATTTTTACCCCAAACATTAATTAATGTGGGAAAGAATTTTAAGGAAAATTTATATTATATTTTAACGATAAATGATTGACTATAAATGCTTCCCCATACCCCAGTCTAACATGGTACACGATTGATCTTGAATATATATATATATATATATATATATATATATATATATATATATATATATATATATATATATATATATATATATATATATATAAAACGTGACAGTATCTATCATAGCTAGTTTCTTAAAAGGACGAGTCTACCAGATATATATCCAGATGGATTCAAGCTCCACCCAAGATAATAATAATAATAACATGGAGCTGACGGAACCCATTTTGTCGAAGCACCGGAATTCACCGGCGGGGGAAGTGGTTAGCTCGGAACTGGAGGATATACTTTCGGACACGACTTTACCTTACTTCCGGCGACTCCGAAAGGCGATGGCCATCGAACTGAAGAGTTTGTTCCGACTAGCAGGTCCGGCCGTCATAGTGTACTTGCTGAACAACGTGACGTCGATGTCTACCCAAATCTTCTGCGGCCACCTCGGTAACCTTCAGCTCGCCGCCTCGTCCCTCGGAAACAATGGCGTCCAGCTTTTCGCCTATGGTCTCATGGTAATTACATAACAAACATTAATTAATTTGTGTTTACTGATTAATTAATTAACCTCCATAAATAAATTAGCCATAGAAATCCAAATACTTGTGTTAATTAGAAACATAAATAAAATCTTGTGTTAATAGAGATTATTATGATCGATCACTAGTCTTAAATCATGATCTGTAAGTAATTAATCCCTTATTACATAACTCCTCCTCAAACAAATAACATAGAAATAAGAATGGCCCTCTCTTGATCAGATATCTGACAAAACCATAGCCACAGGACCAACTTAATTTTTGTTGTTTTTTTGTGTTTGTTTCGGATTATTAAATATTAAAATAAGGATTTTGTATTATTAAAAGATTTTAAATATTATTAACTGATATCTATTAAAAACGAGGAAATTTGCCCGCGCTTTGCGGCGGGGTTTAATGTCATACAAAAAATATTAAAATATATAAAAAAACATATTAACATATATATTTGATATTTGAATCAAAATGTTATGTTATTTCTATTAAATATATTACAATTTTTGAAATTATGTGTTATTAACTTTGAATACAACTTTCAATTTCAAAATTTTCCATACCACCACCATGAAAACCCTTTTGAATATAACTTTCTATTCCAACATTGAATATTCAAGTAACACTAAATCCATAAGAGAAAAAAACCAATTCTAACCTATCTCCCGCTTTGCACGGCCAACTCCATACTTTCCTCCAAAATGAGTCCAACATTGGATTTTTTTTGTTTTACAATGTTTTTGATTGATTATGTGTGTAAAAATCAAAACCACCTTATTGTTTGATTTAGTTTCAAACCGCATAATAAATCATAATAGAAAAAAGAAATTAACACACAATGAATGCATTATTTCTATTATTGTTTTTATATTATTAAATAAATAATAATAATATTGTTTATTAAATATTTGATTAATAATATACAATAGTGCAATGATAAAATCAAAATATATAGTGCAATGATAAAATCAATTATATTATTTAATCTTTCAAATTTTATTTCTTAAAAAAACTATATACATGAAGAAATGAGACATTTTCTTAAAATATATTTAAGAAATAAAATGTTTAGTAGAAAATTAGTTTAATTTATATTAAAATAATATTTCAAAATTAAAATACATTAGATTAACTCAACATGTAATTATGTAAAAAAAAATTGAGCAATATTCTTCAATCATGTGGTTTGAACCCATAACCCCTCAAATAAAGACAAACATGTTAACCAATTGAACTACAAACTTTTTCATTAAATTAGTACACAAACATGTATATATTATTATTCTAGTTTTACTATTCCTATGAATAGCTTAGGAATAGTAACATTTACTTTTGTAAATGTTATATATTTAATTAATACAAGTGATATTAATTTACGATGTACAATAATATTTATGAGGTCTCATTTTTAAAAATCATGCCCAAATTTAACTATCATGAATATCTATGGTTGTATAAAATTATATTTTAAATATTTAATAATTTAAAAGATAAATACAGGTATTTGGATCCACTTTTGTTTTTTTTTCTCTTTAATTAAATATATAATAGTGTCATCATTGTTTACAAAATAAAAACAAAATCATTAGATCACACAAAAAAATTATTCTTGTCATTAACATCTATCTGTATATACAATAAAGGAGAAAATCAAATGACATGTGTTATTTTCACGTTTCATCGGAAAGTATAAATATGTATTATACAAAAAATAAAAGATAAATACAAATTATTATTTTTAAAACGATAAATACTCTATTATTTCACATAATTTTAGGTATGATTGATACAACTAGTTGTAGCTTTGAGCTGGAGGAGCTTTTAGGAGCTATAGTTTTCTGAAAGAGCTAGAACTTTTATTTTTATAAATGTGTTTGGTGAAAGTAGCTGTAGCTTTTAGTATTAAAAAACATAAATGACACTAAAACTAATTTTAAGTTGTAGTTTATAATTATTATGAGGGTAAAAAGTAATTTTGTTAGATCAAAAGCTCAAACACCTTTTGAAAACTACTTTAAGGGTATGTTTGAATTGTTTGAATACGACAATCTGTAGCTTTGAGCTGGAGTTTTTAAGAGCTGTAGCTCTTTAAAAGAGTTGTAGATTTAGATTATAATATTAAATGACATAAAAATACATTGATATTAATAAAAAAGTTGTAGTTAATAAGTATTTGGAGGGTATAAAAGTAATTTTGTTTAATCAAAAGCACAAGCTGGTTTTGAAAACTACATCAAGTAGCTTCTTATGGAATAGCTTTTGAGAGCTTTCAAATTCGAATCAAAAGCTTAAGCTCCTCAATCAAACGAAGCTTTTGAGATTGAGCTTCCAAAAATCATAAACTGAAGTTCCTAAAATCTTCCAAAATATCATTTCCAAACGCACCTTAAATAGTTTCTCGTGAAAGAGCTTTTGAAAGCTTTCATCATAAACCAAAAGCCCAATTTCTTATCAACCAAACGGAGATTTTAAGTTTTAGCTTCTAAAAATTAAAAGTAGAAGCTTCTTAAAAGCTTTCAAAAGCTCATTATTAAACACACAATTTATACATGCATAAAATTTTGTATGCTCGAATGTTTATGATTAAAGATAAATTTTATACACAAACAATATTTCATTTTTTATGTATAACGTTTTTTTTAATATAAATAACAATAAATGTTTTAAAAAAATTAAATAAAAATGAATTTTCTTTTCGTGTTTTTCATCAAAATTAGATTCTCATTTGAATACATGTGCATATGCAAAAGATGTTATAGTAGTAATTGTATTTGTGTAAGATATTATTTAATATTAAGGTTATGGACGTGTTTGACAAGAGATTTTTAGAGTTTTTTAGAGCTTCAGGTTTCGATTTATGAAAATTAATCAAGCTATATGGTTTATAAATTTTTTATCATAGTTCTTTTGGTAAAAAAAAAAAAAGATAAATAAACGTACAACTTTTATATAAATACGACAATTCATTAGAAGGACAATTTAATAACTTATGTTTGAAAAATGAATACAAATTGTTGTTATTATAGTGTAATTACATTGGCCTATACTATTAAAGATTTTGGTTGAAGCTAAAACAAATATGGAGTTGTCAAGTGCACACTACTTGTATAAGTTCAACCGAAATCTAAACCCGAACGTAATGCGCAGATCAAGAGGGATGCGTCCCTTTATAGGGTCCTAAGGGCTGGGGCGATCCAGGATTTTTGGTCATCGGTGTCAGTTTTTTAGAGTAAATTTAATATTAAAATTTTTTTAAACTAATCGGGTTATCGAAACGGATTGTCAATATAAAATTAATAAATAACAAAAATTTTAAGTGTTTTTTAATGTTTTGGGCTGATTATTTGTTTCTACTTTCTTCTTTTTTTAAATTCTATTGAGATTTTTTTTCTTTAAAATTTTTATGATTAAAACTCAGTAATATTTCAATAAATTTGGGTAATAAAAACAACAAATTTAAATTATGTATGTGTATAATACTTTTATATATTTTTTGTAGGTGTTTTCAAAAATATTTCTTAGGTGTCACTCGAATTTTGATACATACGTAACTCAGTATTTTGAAAATTTATAGGTGTCGAGTGACACCCATTATTATAAGGTGGATCCGCCCCTGCCTAAGGGCAGCACGTCCCTGTCGGTGATCAGCAGGTGCTGAGGCTTAAAAAGCCTTAGATCATTAACAGCATAAATTATAAATTATCACAATAAATTGGTGAAAACTTTTATTATTATTATTCTTATTTTGAGTTTTTAACATCCGTTAGACTGTTACTAAAAACATAAAGCATGGGTAAAAGTGTTATATATGCAAATATAAAAATAAAATCCTTAAAATTAACGAGTATATATATACTGGGTTAGGTTCTATGGGGCACCTGTGTGCATCGTGCAACTTAGGAACCCATATACACCGTTACATCTAGAAAATGAATGGCTAAGATTACAATGGCAAAAGGGTAATAAAGATGAAATTTGTGAACGCATTATGATGCACGATTTACATATTAGATGTGCATAAGGGTATTTTCGGAAAAAATAATATATCAAGTCAACTCAAAATTAAATTTATATTGATTGAATATTTAATTCAATAATCAAGTATTAAATGCTAATAAATTTATAAAATGCACTTCTAAATTTAAAAAAATCTAATTGAACAAAAATCCAACATGATGCTTCATCATCTTCATTGACTGTGCATCTTCGTATTTATCTTTCCCGGGTTATGCATCATCGTGTTCATATGGAGCACCAGGTTATGCATCATCGTGTTCATACTGTGCATCTTCGTATTCGTCTTCTTCACATCGTATACGTTCATATGTTCATGAGTTCAACGTGAGGCATCATTTTCATCTTCATCTCATCATCGTCTTCTCAAACTCGTCGGTGGATCGTGTGTGTGTGTGTGTGTGTGTGTGTGAGAGAGAGAGAGGGAATGATATATGGAGAATGGTTAATGAGATTGATTTAGTTTCCTATTTTAATCCTAATCTATTAATTAAAAGAATAATTAATTTTTTCAAATAAAGTATTCCAATATTACCCTTATTGCATCATTTGTAAACAAGCAATGCATTTTTGGTTCCCATTTGGTTCCCGATGCATATGGTGCCCCATAAAACCTCAATCTATATATACTGGTCTATAAACTTATGTATAATATGGGTATAATTAATCTTGTAGGACAAATTCTAAAAATATTTTATCAAATTTATAATATGTATTTATATAATATAATAGACTTAAATGTAAATATAAATTCAAATTTGAGTTTTATATTAGATCAGATTTAGATTTGATTAGATATCATTTAAATTATTTTGGATACTAATTAACTATTAATTTGAAAAATACCAGTTCCAAACGGCGATCTAAGGTCATTGCATATGATAATAGTAGATGATGACACGTGACAACTAGTTACTTTTTTAATAGTATTTATATATATGGATGTAAAAAAATGGCTAAATGAAAGCGGTTTTTGAGGTGTAGCTTGGGATGGGGAGTGCAGTGGAAACATTATGTGGGCAAGCATATGGAGCTCATCAATATGAAATGCTTGGCATATATCTTCAAAGATCAACAATCCTTCTTTTAGCGACGGCAATTCCTCTTATGTTCATCTACATTTTCTCCGAACCCCTCTTGCTCTTAATCGGCCAATCCAAAGACATCGCTGCCGCCGCTTCCCTCTTCATCTTCGGTCTCATCCCCCAAATCTTTGCGTACGCCGCCAACTTTCCCATACAAAAATTCCTTCAATCTCAAAGCATTGTGAACCCGAGCGCCTATATTTCAGCCGCGGTGCTTGTGGTTCATGTTTTCTTGACATGGCTTGCGTTGTTCGTGTGGGGTTGGGGCTTATTGGGCGGCTCACTCGTGTTGAGTTTCTCGTGGTGGGTGATTGTGGTGGCGCAGTTTGTTTATATAGTGAAGAGCGATCGGACTAAGGAGACGTGGACCGGGTTCAGTATGCAGGCGTTTTCAGGACTATGGCCGTTTTTAAAACTGTCGACTGCATCCGCCGTGATGTTGTGTCTGGAGACGTGGTATTTTCAAATAATGATTTTGGTCGCGGGTTTGCTCCCCGATCCTGAAATAGCTTTGGATTCGTTGGCTGTGTGCAGTACGATACTTGGATGGGTGTTTATGATTTCCGTCGGGTTTAACGCCGCAGCAAGGTTTGTTTACAATAAATTATGCTTTTACGGATATACTTTTACCCGTGATCGAACATCACTTGCATTTCTAGAAAAAGTCTTTATTATTTAGGACAGTGAATGCGTTACCTTTTTCTATACTTTTGTGTTGTTGTTTGTTTTATAAACCCGGTTCGATGTTAAAAGTTGGTTTTTTCCCGTCACTAATTGGTCTTCAACATTTATTTATGATTTTTAATTGTATAATTTTAGTTACTGTATTTTTTAAATAATAAACCATTAATATATATCTCATTTACGTCACTTGTCAACCTTGTTACCTAAATATCTAATCATCATTTTGGACATTTAGTTAAAAAGGGCACGTTTGGTTGATATGTTTTCGGTGAAAATTTTCGTCGAAAACATGAGTTTTGGAAAATGTGTTCAGATCACTTGTTTTTTTTTGATGTTTTCAGCTTTTAATTTTTAGTTTTTAGTTTTCAAATTTAAAAGTAAACTTGAAAACACATTTTTAAAGTTTTCAAATTTTGGATTCAATCTAGTCATCTAAATCTATGTTATAAATGAGAGTGAAAATGAAAAACGCAAAAACTATTTATAACACATCTAAACATATTCTCGATCATCATTAAAATGTGTTTTCTTATAACAATCATGTTTTCAGTTTTATAAAAAAACTTCAAACTCGCTTGCTAATTAAACGTAGTCTATGCTTTTCATTTTGAGACTTTTGAAGAACCATATGTTATTGCTTAATTCAGTGATATAAACCTTTTATTTATTAGTAAAGTTATTATCTATATATAGTGACAGAAGTATTTAATTACATATATGTAGCGTGAGAATTAGCAATGAGCTAGGTGCAGGAAATCCCAAATCAGCATCATTTAGCGTGGTTATGGTGACTCTGAGCTCGATGGTGATCTCTTTGATATGTGCTATAATTCTGTTAGCTCTACGACACGTCATAAGCTATGCTTTTACCGAAGGTGAAACCGTTGCTGATGCTGTCTCCGAACTCACCCCTCTCCTCGCATTTTCTGTAATCCTCAACGGCATTCAGCCCGTCCTTTCTGGTATGAATTTTCCTCTTCCAATAACGTACCACATTTCCAACTACACCACCACGACAAATATACATCTGATTGTACTTATATCATTACATATATAGTAACATACTATTTTCGTTTGTTTTACTTAGTTTATCGTCTTTTTTTAATCATTTATAGCAACATTATTCACTTTTTATCACTAATAGTATCAACTTTTGTATTTTTCATATGAAATGACATCAACTTTTGTATTTTGTATCCTTAATAATAGCATTAACTTTTGTATTCCTTTTATTATTTATAGCAATAACTTTTTTAATTAAGTTTTGTTATAAATGATAAAATATGTAAAAGTTGATGTTATTATGATAAAAAATAAATAATGTTGCTATAAATGCTAAAATTACATAAAGTTGTTTCTATTTTTAGTAATTAGCCCTTTAAGTTATTGTAAATTCAGAACTTATACCACCACTTACATTTTAGTGACAACTTTTTCCATTTAACGTCACTATATTGATAATTGATCAAATTGGGACGGATTTTAAAATTACAATACTTTAAATAACACAAAAAAGTACAATACGTACCATTAATGAAACAATGGAGTTAAAGAGTTAGTTTAGATGTTGAAGGAAGAACGAATTAAAGTTTGATAGATTTTACGTCATTCTTGAAGTCTGTTATATAAAAAATGACAGCGTAATTTATTATTATTATTAAAAAATATATATATTTATTTAGTGTATGATGATGATAAATGACCGAAAATCATATATATCGATGGACGTACAGGGGTTGCAGTTGGATGTGGATGGCAATCATTTGTTGCATATGTAAACGTTGGATGTTATTATGTGGTTGGAGTTCCTCTTGGTTCTTTATTGGCCTTCAAATTTAATCTTGGTGCCAAGGTACAACTTAATTAACTTATTAACTAACTTATTATTATTATTAATTTATCTCTACTTTAATAAAATAATAATAATACATTCTTATTTCATACTGATAATTATAGTTTTATATATACTACTAAAACGTTCTACTCCTTCAGTAATTAATTATATTATATATATATATAAGGTACTGTTGCTTTTATAAGGAATAAATATTTATGCATGCTGATATTTTTGATTAATGAAATTTAGGGAATATGGTCGGGCTTGGCTGGAGGTATGGCGATGCAAACGGCTATTTTAGTATGGGTTACGTTTCGAACGGATTGGAAAAAGGAGGCAAGTTTTTTAAAAACTAAATTTCCGTCAAGGATGATTATGATAATTACTCTTAATTATTTGTTTATGGCAACTAATTAATTACCAAATGAAAACTAAATTTATGGTATGTGTATGTGAAATTTTCAGGTGGAGCAAGCAAGAAAGCGAGTTAGTCAATGGCAACACAAGAAAGAGATAGAGGAGCCTTTGCTAAATTAAAACACTTTTTTTTGTTTGTTAATGTTTTATTGTTTTTAGACCATATTCAAAACTTTTGTTTTTTTTTTTATTTATTTATATGCAAACACAAAATAATTATGACATTTGTGTGTAAGAGATTCTGTATATTAATTATAATAAACTACTTGTAACTTTCTACCATATATGTTTTTGTTGGACATACATTCACATATTCATTTTATATATTATACTTAAAAATCGAAATCGGATGACATTTATTTACAATGTTATGTAAAAAGTTTATTTAGAATGGAGTCCAGAAAAAAGCGGCATTCATTTGTGTGTGCACACCACATGGATCAGTGAAATATTAAATATTCGTGATAAATGTAAGAAAAAACATTTTAGTGTCTCGTCGATTATTATTATAATTCTGATGGAACATATTATCGATCATTTTGTCATCTACAAGACAAATTGAATCTGACATGTAAGTTGGGTAATCGTAAATTAACAACACTTGCATTTCTAAATAACACTTGACCTAACTACCCCAAGGGCAAGGGCGTCGTTGAATCTAAAACATTTCGACAAAGTCTGTAATCAGGATTTAGGACACTGATCGAATGCGTCACTTTTTGTATGAATCATTTATTTTCGTTTGCTTTGTGACCATCTATTGTTACCATTTGATTTTTTCCCGACGCTAATTGATCTTCATTATTTTTACATCGCATAAAATGAACTTTTAAGTGTCTCGTTTCAATCACTCTATTTTCTATAAAAAATAGTTATTACATTGTTAATCAAGTAAGATCGGTAACGTATCTATATATGTTACACTATAGATAATTGTAGTTTTCTTTAAATTTTTGACTCACTCATATTATTATCAAAATTATTATTTAATTAAAAACCCTATAAAATAAACTAATTTTAACAATATGTAAATAATAAAAATACTTTATCCTTTGTTTCACATTACATTGTTGTATTGTCATACCATTTACATCATTATACTTTCAAAATTTCTTCTAAGAAGATCCTTATATAAGTTGACACAGACCGTCGTTTTATATGTCTAATGACCACTTTACACTCTTAATAACACTTTATATCGATAATGATCAAACTGGGACGAATTTTAAAAATAAAATGACTTTAACGTCGCAAAAAGCGTACAACAATAAACGAAACAAATAAGTTATTAAGTAAAACCACATTAAAAGAGTCAACTCTCGATAATAAATGAAGAATGAATCATAGATGTTACGTGTGTGTATGTATGTATATAATTTAATACACATAAATTTATGTGTATATAAATTAATACACATAATGTTTATGTGTATATTATATAATTTATGTATTGGATATATATATATATATATATATATATATATATATATATATATATATATATATATATATATATATATATATATATATATATATATATATATATATATATATATATATATATAGGTTCAAGTGAGTACCACCTACTACACAGCGCACCCAAAGGTATCACTCGTAAAATTATTTTTTGTGAATTTTTTTTCACAAACATGTTTTAATTAACATTACACAGATAATATGTGAATTTCACGCAAATTCGAACACTCTAAGTGCATGAAATCACGCACCACATATATGCAAAATTATGTAAGTGTGCGTTCACATCATTTTTTAGGAGCTAGAAGATGTGAATGTATGTGAAATTCACATATAATCTTCATAATGTTAATTAAAACATGTTCATGAAATAAAAAATTTAAAAAAAAAAGTTTTTTAAAGGTGGTAGCTTCTGGTGCGCTGTATAAGTAGTGGTACTCCCTCGAACCATATTTTATATATATATATATATATATATATGTGTGTGTGTGTGTGTGTGTGTGTGTGTAAAATATTTTCAAGTATTTACCATGTCATTATTTCTTCAAGTATATTCACATATGTATATAATTTATGTGTCGATAATTGATTAGGTTGGAAGATATTTGAAGAAATAGTGACTTTGTAGAGGAAAAATATCGACGATATTATATCTACTTAAACACAACTAACAAAATTACATATATAAATGTCAACAATAATATTATAAAAATAAAAATTAATAGAGAAGATGAACTTTAAATAAATTAGTAAAGAAAATATATAATTTTAATTAAAATAAAAGTTAAATTTTAAATAAAATACGGACAATAGTAAATGTAAATAAAATATTAAACTATAAGTATATTTATAAATAAAATAAGTGTGTTTATAATAAATTAAGTATATCTATAAATAATATAATTATAAAGAGGAAATAAAAATAAAATAAATGTTGGACTATACATGGGTAAATAATTAAACCATAGGGACTAAAAGCGTCTCAATGAAAAGGGTAAAAATGTCATTCTTACAAATTTAACGGTTGTGTCGTTAAGTTTAACGGACGAGGGACTAAAAGGGCACAAAATTAGCAAAACAGTGATGAAATTTGACCTTATTATGGTTAAGGGACTGAATCCGGGTAAATCGTCAAACCACAAGGACCAAAAATGTCCTTTACTCCACTTATTATTGTTATTGTTGTTGTTTTAAAATTATATTGCATGTATATGTGTGCGTATAAAATCAAATTGCGTCGAAGAACTATGAAGAAAGAACTACAACCATTTGATCATATTAATTCACTTTTAAAATTAAAAATCTCACTTTTCAACTTATGTATTTAATTTGTTCAACATATAAAAAAAGATAGAAAATTACGATTGCAAATCAAATACTGAAATACAGGAATATTCATTACATTAAAAGGGGCGTCAAAGGTGAAGAAGACAAATAAACCAGGCTTTTGAGAAAAAAGTTAAACTACTTTTTTCTATTTCATCTTCTTAATTTCTGCCTTTTTTCCATTTCTATATATAAATACATCCATCAATGTTTGCAGTGACAGACTCTATGATGTGTTTCTTTGTTTCAAAATTCAAATGATTGGACAAATTAGTATTTTTAATTTGAAAATAACATAAATACTCATAAGATAACAAATAAACTAAAACACTTAAATTAAGAAATATAAGTTGTTGAAGTTGTTAGTTTTCTTTCCTCTAACTCTTGAAAATTGGTCATGATTACTATCAGTCTATCATTTTATGATAACTTCATATTCAAAAAATGTTCCATCGATAGAAACCTTAAACTAACGGATAATCATTTATAATTAAGATATAAAAATTGCATATTATTTTCAAAGTATAAACATTCCACGTTATAAATATTAAACATTTCATTTTACTTTCAAAATTTAACATTCTACGTTACAATCTTTATTCATAAAGTACTTTAGGGATTTAAGACAAAAGCACAACCACATAATTACAAAGATTAAGGATTTTAGTTCACACCTTTAGACATGGGACCAATTTGTTATTTGGGTTATTGAATATTTATTTGTTAGATCAACACAATATAGTAAAATGGTAATTGGGTTATTTAAGTTTTAGTTTTGTTTATTATTTAATACTCTTATTTAGGCATTATACTTTAAATTTATTTATTTGGTTTTAGATTACAAATATTTTTAAATAGTTGCATACTAAAAAAAAATTCAATATTTGAATAGTATAAGTTGCACACTTAAGAAATCGCCAGTTGCACAAATAGAATTTCAAAAAATTTACATTACGAAACAGGATTATGGACGAGGAGCTCGTTGGGTTGCTATCCCTTGAATACACATAGGTCTGCCCGCTGCTCGTTTGCTAATCATAGAACCCCTTTTAATGTGAGTTGTGACCGGGGGATTAAGTCTTATCATTTGGTCTCATATGATTAATAAATAATATGTGAGATAAAAAATGTATGATTAGTAAAAATTAAGAAAAAAATATATACGCATAGCAATGCACATAAAAATTTATTAAAAATAAATGCAATGTCATCCTGTAAATTACTAAATATCTAGTTCAAACCTTTTGACTTATTTAAAAATCAAATACGTTTTTATAGATCCCCTAAAAAACCAATTTCTTCGATTCAAGTGTTCTTTGGTTGTTTCTCTTTGGTGCAAAGTGTGGAGTTGAGAAATTATCGAGCATATGTTTGGATTTTGTTTCTCTATTTATATCGATGGGTTTCTTCTTTAGAATAAGTCAGAATTGGGAGTGTCTAATTACGGAGGTGTTATACAAAACTTTATAGGCTATATGAAAATGGCATAACCGGATTCTTCATACGGCTCAATCTAAAGTTGAAAAGATTAAAGAGGAAGATTTATTTCAAGGAATTCAATGTCTAACCGACTTTGGTTTGTTAGTAGTAAGTCGGTTCTTCAAGTAAATTGGCAGAAGTGTAATTGGACAGTTAATTGGACACATTGTAAAAACTAAAATTATACATAACTTTTTCTAAAAAATTAATATTTGTAAAACGATGTATTAAAAAAATATTTTTTGAAAAAAATTCAAAATTATGTAAACTTTATAACTTTTGGTCGTCAACCCGTTTGACCCGTCTGCTTGAACGGGCTGAAATTGTCACCCCTACACAACCCCATGAGATCGTCCCTTATCTCGGTTGAATATTATTTGGGTTGTGAATTGGTTTGGTTCATCGCTTGACTGGGTTTTCGCCTTCATTGTTTTTGAACTCCTAGCGTACATATTTCTTAAGTTGCTATATTCAAATAAATATTGTATTTTAAAAAACAGTAGTTGCGTCTCGTGTCAACCTCTCATTAAATTTATCATGTGTTAACACTTCCTTTGATGCATGTCACTCACCTAAATTTATCTAAATCTATTTTAAATTTAAATCCAATCATCTACAATATATTTATTATAATTTAACTATTCTTAAAAAATAATAAATTCTAATTTCTTATAAATATTGTATATGTCTTTAATTGTCTTTATTATTTAAATAAACCAATGAAATAGATGAGTTCCTAACCTTGTATATAAAAATATAATATTATGTGTCAAATTAAAAAAAAAACGTAACCACGATAATCAAAATTTAATTGTGAATAGATATATACATGGTATTAAATTTACTAAGTTACAATAATTTAGTCTTTTCCAATATTTATTTATATATTGTTTAAAAATAAGTATTTATGCTCATTTTATAAATATAAAAGTTAGTTATTAAATAAAACAACCCTATATGTAACTATGTAAGTTTAAATGTGTTATGTAATTTGTTGATCTATTTATTTAATTAAATTAAAATCTAAAATCCAAGTATAAAAATACATCAAACCCAAATTTAAAAACGTCATAAAACATGAATTAATAGATTTTCATATCTTCATATAGGGGATAACGGTAAAAAAGACTATGTGATGAAAGTTTGATGATAAATTATTATTGACAAATAAATACTTTTTTCGTAAACTTTATTTTAGTATTAAAAAAATATGTTATACACATTATCCAACTTACTATACATTATTCTGAATGATGGTTATAAAAATAAAACGTTAAAGATTATCAATGATCATTCGCATAAAATTTAGTAATAGTATATTAATACATGTGTTTTTCTTTTAATTATTATGTGTGACTACCTTCTAAAAGCTTTTGGTGAATCTAGAAATTATCACAAGAAGATCGAATGCTAACGATGGAAATTATGATCAAATTACATTTTTAGTCACACGGTTTTAATATTTTCTAAATTAACATGTCAAAAGGAACGAAAAGACTGTAAATCTGTTATTTAGAACAAATTTAAGTTATCGTCATGTCAAATTCATGTTATTATTTATTTGTTATCATGCTTTTCGTTTGCCTATAAATGACTAACATTCATAATCCGTGAACTTTAAAAACGTGAAAAAGTTAAGTCAAATTCTAAGAAAAAATTTAAACGTTTTGTGTAATTTTATTTTTATTTTTAAAGTATGTACAATCATCATCCAATAAATTTATGGACAATAACTTACTTCGCAGTAAGAAGCCCTTTACAGTTAATATAAGTATATATATCAAAAACATGAAAAGGTCAACACATGTTATTTAATCAAGATTAATTACATTTTTATAATCCCACTTTCTTACTTAACAAACTCTTTGATTGGCCTTTTCTTTTTACACTCGTATTTTCTAACCGTAAGAGTCATAATTTATAAATAAAAAAATATTTTTTTTTAAAAGAAAAGAAAAGAACTTACCCTGTTGAATGTTGATTAGCACCAACTAACATGTTATTAATCCTTAGAAAATAAAAAAGAAACAGTAAATTATGTTATTAATGGAGGCCCAATGTTTCGAGGGTCTGCGCAATTGGACGGGCTGCAGAGGTTAAAAAACGGGCCTGGTTCCACGTAGATGGACGGATTTAGAAAATTTTTCTTGAAAAAGGGAGGGATGGCCAAGAAATTGAGTCAGTCGAGACTTGAATGACTTACAGTCCAATTGACAGTGATTATGTAACAACATTGGAAAGTATAGGGGGGTAAATCGCATTTAAATGGAAGCAGAAGGTATGACTTGCAAATATATACAACAACTCCCTCTTTCTTTACAAAATTCTTATTACATAAATAACACTATGCAAGAATGCTTCAACAATTTTTTTTACACTAGAAAATTCACCATATCACTACTAAACTCAACTTCCATGCAATCTTTTTTTACACCTTCAACTTCAAGCCGAATTTCCCGCCAAAAAATATCCATGGTTTTATGTGTTTCCTGATGTTCCTCGGACGGGGTTGAATTTTCAAGAAACTTCAACTTCAGTAAGCAAGAGATTGGCCCGTTAATTAGATAGTTAACGAATGGTGATCACAACCATCGCCAAAGCGTAAAGAAGAAGAAACATAACATCATTGTTGTATAGACCTGTCAATACAATAACAGCTGCATTAGGTACAAGTAAATAATAACATATTTTAGCTTAAAAAAAACTAATGCACGAGTAGAAAGGCATCGAGTACAAGTAACAAAATCAATTTATAGAACTTAAATGCACCAAAGTGGAACGAACTTTCAGTCAATTAAAAAGACTTGTATTAACACTTTAAAAAAAAAAAAAGAAAAATTAAAAACACTTGTCTAAAACCTTAATTTAACTATATCATGAACTTGTGTCTCAACGGTTAAACCTTGGAGTGTTTCTTGAGCATCAAGTAAGAATCTGAGTGATTACATGGAAGAACACTATTATATAATAGCAAATAGAAGTTTGAGCTCAACGTGGAGCTTGTATAATAAGCGAGCTCGTGCTCCAAGATTCAATACCCTTGCAATCATAAACAACCTAAACGAGCTCATATATAATTATATATAATATATAACAACGAATACAAGTATAATATTTAAATTAGTTTAAATAGTAAATAAATATATAAAGAATGAAACAATAAAAATACATATAAATATATAATGTTTAGATTAATCTTGATTAATGTACATATTATGTAATAGTTTAGAGTATGTGTGTACAAAGATGCATTAGAAAAGTACAAGGACCTAAGTTGTAATAGGCAAAGTATGAAGAGTTGCAACTACAGACGAGCTGAGCCGGTAAAACTAGTCACAATTAGTGCTCGAGCTTTATACATAAATCTCGAAACGAGCTAAAGGTCTCCACTTATAAAGAGACAAGCTAGAACCCCAATGGGCTCAAGTTGATTTGGGCTAGTTTACACCCTTAAATAACACATAGTTTGAAATTACCTCTTTGCCCAGAAGCTGCAGCAGGAAGTGCAGGAATCTTAACACCTGCAGATAAAAAAGCAAAGAGTTTGATATCAAGAATATAATAGTTTTTATGCAAGGGAAATTTCAGGGGAAATAAGGATGCATACTTTTGTTGCATGATGAAGCCGGTACATGTGAAATAGAAGGCCAAGGCGCAGGAATGTGGTCGTTCAGATCACAAAGGAAGCTCACACCCGAAAATCGGTCAAACGTTGCATCTGAAGGCAAGCTAGGAAGAAGACATCCCGACTCTATATCATGGACACAAACAATAATAACAGTTAGATAAAAAAAACTCCACTTATAGCCTAATAGGTTATTGATTCGAACACCAAATATATATCTTGAAAATACCTATTTGCCCATTATTATAGAATCCAAATGACATTGACTCTGGTCCATAAGACTACTATTTTGTAACTTTTGAGGATATTTTAGATGTTTGGCATGACTTTTCATATATACATAAGTAATATAAGGCGACGTTTGGTTCGCAGGATGTTTATTCCTGGAATAGAATCTGTCAAGGAATGGAATTCTGGAAGGAATGGAATCTGTCGGAATAGAAATTTAGACTGGTAAAGATGAAGTCTTAAGGTTTGGTTTTAGAAAATCTTTAGAATGGATTCCTTCAAAAGTGGTGTTTTTCTTTAAAAATGAATCTTCAATCCATTCCTTTTTACTGCCAAACAGCACGTCGGAATGGAATTTCTATTCCAATTCCATCAAATTCCATCAGATTCTGTGAACCAAACGCCCCCTAAGTACCTAAATCAATACCATCGATATGTCCTGTAATGGTGATAATGGGCACATAGGTAGTTTTGTATTGAAAACTCTCCGAAAAAGGAAAAGCATTGCAAGTTTCATGGGAATGAAACAGATTTACCTTGCATCCCGTTTGCTGAAATTTGAGTTGTCGATTCCAAAGTATCATGAAATGACATAAAGAAACACATCAATATTTCATGAAATGACAAACACATCAATACTTTATTCTTATAACCAAAAGATTCATGTGATATACAAAATAAACCAATTGAAAAGAAAACAAGGTACCTTGGAGGGAGAAATCTTGGAGGCTTATATGACAAAGATTATAAACGTTGTTTGTTATATTTTCTTTTTGTAACTTCTTCCCAAGTGAAGCCGCGCAATTCAAAGCTTGCAAATTGGTTAAAAAGCTTTGTTTTTGTAAGTGAGAAACGTAACTTTCCATTGCACTACAACATGTTGTTCGGTTGCTAATCTCGTCTCCGCAGCCCCGTGCAACAGGCCTCACATTCGGTAAAACCAATGGACAAACTGAAATTATGAAAAAGATATCATAAAACATTCATGATAATATCAAGCTTTTTTGGTCCTAATTTTTTTCCCTTGTAATCAAAGCTAAAGATTCTTAATCAAGGGAAAATGGGAAAATTTTAAAAAGTTTGTTGTTTTCAAAGATAGTGTTTATTATATAAGATTGCAATTGGTTCACCTTTATTAAGATTGCAATTAGCTAAACCTCGAAGGACTTCTTTGGCTCGTAACGGTTCAAGTTTACTTGCTAACCATCTCAGTACGATGCTTTTGCAATCGTTAATCACCCGAGTCGAGATATCCGATGGACGACGTAACCCCATTGCATCGAGCTCATAAGAAACCGACGCAAGATTCTTGGCAGCTTCTGATATAGCATTTTGACATACCTGCTGACAGCACTCGTTAACAAGATCAATCTTTTCACAATTAGCAAGAAGCTTTGATGAATTGACCAATTTTTCAAACCCGTCAACGTCTTTGACTGGGCAAGATGCTTCAGTTAGGTTCGATGGACCAACAGAACATATTTGCTGCAAACTGTTGTTGGCACCTTGACCCATGAGGATTTGGTTAAAGTCGGAAAGGCAGTGTTTGGCAAGAGTCGAGTTTAGCGAAAGCTGTTTGGTTTCTTTACTGGATTGACCAATGAGAATCACGAGAGTTGCTTCGAACTGAGGGCAGCATACAACATTGGCTAAGTATGGCGCAAAAACGGTGAAACAATCAATTGCCGTCATGCTCATCATGGATTCAATGGAGTCAAAATCTAGTGAACAAACACCTGAATGAAAGAGTAAAAATTTTCAAAAACAAAAAGAACCTTATATTCAATAAGATAAAGTTAAGGTGCTTTTTCAAATGTTCCATCTAGGTCGCTAAACTTTTTCTTTCAGTCACTTTTGAACAAAAAAAATCATTACACCCCTGAACTATTTTTCAAAAATGACCATAATACACCTTATATATTCTGCAATCACTCATACTTTGATCAAGCTCTCTCACGAAAAATATCACTGAATGATTAATCCTGAACTTCATAAGAATGTTATTATCATATTTTAAAATATTAGGTGTATTATGACCATTTTCCCCAGACATGACCAAGATAGTGCATATTCTGTAAGTTTAGTGCCTAGTTGCATAAGAAAGAAGTACGGTAACCTAGGTGGAACATTTGAGAAACTATGTTGCTATTCTATGACTTGAGTAGTTGAGTTTGTGAAAAAGACCTGATAACTTCGGAGCGGTGTTATTTGTGATTGTGAACGGTGACAGTGGAGATGGTGCAAGAAGAGGGTAAAGGGGTTCAGGATTTCCGGTTGGAGAAATCTCAGGCAATAAATTATCCACTTTTTTATCAAAGCGCAGTGAATTCTGCATATTATTCAACGAGCTGCAATGAGAGTTGTTGAAACCTGTAGGAAAGGTCATGTGTCAGTGGAAAAATTGGCATCTTGAGCAATGCGTACGCTTGCTGCGAAACAAAAGTCCTATAACAGGGCACATAATATTCATACTATATACTCCCTTCATAAATGTGTAACAATACATTAAGTTTGACGTCATTATGAGTCAAATATAAGCACACTGCACACCTAATGAGTGTCTATATGTATATATTCCAGATGTAAATTTTATCAATTTATCATCCTACACCTACTTTTGTAAGTTAGCAATATGGTCAAAACAAGAATATGTTAAAAGAATGCTCAAAACATAGCATGACATTTACTAGTCATTTCAAGCTCTGCAAGAAGTTAGTTAATTTTCAAGCCGAAAGAAAGTAAAGCTAAATTTTTTATTCTTCCACATGGTTTCGGGTTTGGAATTTTGTTAAACTATATACCTTCCATATGCAAGATACGAGTGAAAAAATGGAAAAAGAAAGAAGCCCAAAAGAGTGGTATGTTTAGAAGTGGAACAAAAAAAATTCTTTTTTATTTGTGTTGGGGTGGGGGTGGGGGGGTGTATATATAGGTAATCAAGTAGATTGCCATCATAAAAACAACAAAACAGTGGAATACTAAGAACTTTAGTCATATAGGATGATGTTTGGTTAGATGAAATGGCGAGAGTTCAAAGAAAAGCAGGGGAAAACATTGTCATAATGCTCCAAGCCAAAATAGCAAGTCGGTTCAATAACCTCCAACTCCAAATCAACTTAAAACCCATGGAGTTAGTTGCCAATGGCCTATAATTACATTTTTTATAAGAAAATTCCAATTCTGAACAAGCAACTGCTCTGATATAATTTACAACCGACTAAAATATCAAGCTGACAACTCCAAAGCAATTTAAAAATCATGGAAGTCATTATCGGCCTATTATTAATGACATATACAAGTATAGAACTCTAACCTCGATTCATAATTAATGTGAAATAGGACAATAGGTTGTTATAAATTTCCCCACAGATTAGTTAGGTCCATACAAAATCCCATATAAATCCATATCAAAATCTCTAAGGGGGGTTTTGGTTCATGGAATGGATTTCGAAGGAATTGGAAGTTATATTTAGCTAGTTTGGAACTTTTGATAACAAAGATAAAGTGCTAAATTCTATTTATTTACCATCAAATTTTTTATTTATAGGAATTTGACATTTCTACCAACTCGAATTCATGAATTAGATTCCAACCACATCCTTAACCAATTATAAAAACTATCTTTTACCCCTCACCACCAAACACACTAACAACTAAAATTAAAATTAAAATTCTTGTGAATTCCATTCCGCGAACCAAACACCCCCTAAGGTGGCGTTTGGTTCGCAGAATGTTTTAAAAGGAATTGGAATCTGTTAAGGAATTGGAATTTGCAAGGAATTGGAATTAGAATCCAAATCATGTTTGGTTTGCTAAAAATGAAATTGGAATCGAATTTCATAATTCATTGGTAGGGTAGGATGGGATGGTTGGGTAGAGGTGGACAAGTCTCTAAGGTAATAATAGGATGAGATGGATAGGGGTAGGGTGGGTGGGTGAGTGAGTGAGATGGGGTGGGTAGGGTGGATGAGGGATGGGTAGGTGGGTAGGGGTAGGTATGGTGGGTAGTAGGTAAGAGTAGGTTGGATAGCGTAGGTAGGGTAAGGGTAGGTGGGTTGGGTGGGTAACGTATGATGGATGAGGGATGGATAGGTAGGGGTAAGTATGGTGGGTAGTAGGTAAGAGTAGGTTGGACAACGTAGGTAAGGTAGGGGTAGGTGGGTAAAGGTGGGTGGGATGGGGTAAGGTAGGGTGGGTAGAGGTGGATAAGTCTATAAAGTAGAAATAAGATGATATGGATAGGGTTGGGTAGGGTTGGGTGGGGTGGATGAGGGATGGATGGGTGGGTGGGTATGGGTAGGTTGGATAGCGTAGGTAGGGTAGGTGGGTCGGGTAGGGTGGGTGGGGTGGGTAATGTATGATGGATGAGGGATGGGTAGGGGTAGGTATGTTGGGTAGTAGGTAAGAGTAGGTTGGATAACATAGGTAGGGTTGGGGTAGGTGGGTTAGAGGTGGGTGGGATGGGGTAGGGTAGGATGGGGTAGGGTAGGGTAGGGTGGGGTAGGGTGGGTGGATAGGTAGGTAATGATAGGTATGGTGGGTAGTAAGTAAGAGTAGGTTGGATAGTAAAGGTAGGATTGGGGTAGGTGGGTTAGAGGTGGGTGGGATGGGGTAGGGTAGGGTAGGGTAGGGTGGGTGGGTGGGTATGGGTGGGTGGTCGATAGGTAGATTGGTTGGGTGGGTGGGTGGGGTAAGACTAGACATGGTGTAGTGTAGTGTGTTAAACGTAAGGGGTATTTTTGTAGTCAACCACCTTTTGTTTTGAAAAGGAATTGAATTCCATCCATTGTGTGAAGGAATGTTATTTTCCTTCATTCATTGGAAAATTTCAATTTTGATGGAATCCAATTCCTTTTTATAGTTGAACCAAACACATGAATTGACCGGAATTGGATTCCTTTCCCCTCCAATTCCCTCAGATTCCAGTGAACCAAACGGCCCCTCAGATTCCAGTGAACCAAACGGCCCCTAAGAGTTGCATGGGTCCAACCTAGTACATCTTGAGAGCAACATCTATGATACTATTTGTACACCTAAGTCTAAAATAGCATGATGGGTCATTAACCTCCAAAAAGTGGCAGATCCAGGAAGCTTGTTCACAATGTTAGGGGTCTGTTCATCGAGAGTAAAAATATCACTGAAAGTATCATTTACGTTGTCATGTTACGAAAATACCAATAGCTAAACACATTATCATTTAAAAAAAAAAGTTACATGTCAGGTGGCACCCCGGCCAAACGCTAAGCCCGCCTATTCCTCTAAATCAACTTAAAAATTATGGTGGAAGTTATTGATGGTATTACTTTGAACATTAATTCTAAATCTTGAACGGGTTGTCACATATGTATAACTTATACTTTATTTTCTTTATCTTACCAACCCAATGAGTCTCAATACAAGGTTTGTCATAGTTGTCTTTTAATTTCCCAAAATTTATTCAATTATTTACTTTTATTTACATACACAAAAAAGGTTTTGTCCTTTACACCATTCATCCCAGCCAGTGTAAGCCATCTTAACCATGTGAAAAGTAGGTAGAAACACAAGGAACTGAATGGCTGTAATCAATGGTAATAACTGCAAGTAGTTGTGTAGTTTTTGGTCTTACTTGTATCTTGTATGCAGAAAAACTCTTTTATAAAATGGAGATACATTCGGCGGAAATAGAACACAAAACTGTAGAAATAAAATAGTGTAAGAGAGAATATTGGGGATCCATTGAGTTGCTTCGTGAGTCGTGACATTCTTAGGGGGTTACGGCATTAAATTTTGGTGGTGTTAGACTGTTATCATTTTGCTGATAATTTCTTGAAAATTTTAGTGTTATTAATTGGCATACACAAATTGGATTCCTAGAAGTCTAACATTTGGATTTGATAGATTTATAACGAATTTCTTTATTAATTTCTGAAGTTGAAATTTCTAAGGTTTGACTCTAAATAGTCAAAATGCACTATTCTTTATTTCTCAACAACTTCAAAACCCTAGAATTAGGCTTACCTCCATGAAAGTGACGTGCTCTCAAATACACTTAAAGAAAATCACAACATGCCATAGAAGAAAGCAAAACCCTAAATCTTGAAGCGACTAATCAATCAACTAACAAAAATTAGAAAATAAGTGAAATAAATAGCATTGCAAAAACAAGATAAACAGCGACAATGCAGACAATCGATCAAATTTCAAACAAGAATTACAGTTTATTCGATTCACATTCTTGACTTTCTGTTAACTTAATCGATAAAAAAACCCCAATTTTCAAAACCCTTGAATACAACACATAATCAAGCAAACTGCAAATCCCACAAGCTAAAAAAAATCATAAATTTATATCTTTCTTTACACCCAAATTAAGAAAGTCATCAAATCAAACAAGAACAGACAAATAGGGTAAGAAATTGAAATGGGTATGTTTAAATACTTACAGAAAAGCAGCAGAAACAAGAAAAAGAGCTTCTGAACTACGCTTTCTCTCATGCTTGATGGGTTTTGCTCGCACTCGAAGAAAAATGAAGAAAAAATTATTATATAAAATAAAAAGAAAAGAGAGAACACTAGAGATTAAGGAAAGGTTTTAGAGTTTGAAATGAGAAAAAGATGGTGAGAAATGGAGAATATAGAACACAGGGGAGGTGTAAAGAGTGGAGAGGGAGAGAGAAAGCGGAAGCCATTAATGAGATGCAAGTGTGTGGGGACAATAGCAGTAATTTCGTAGTAGCTGTCCATTTATATGCGAAGACCCCACGAAAGAAACAAATATTAAATCATTTTTTATTCCTGTAAAACTGTAAATTACGAAAATCAACCTCAAATTATTGGTCAGGTTGCAGTTTTAGTAGCAAAAATTTGATTTTCTCAATTCGGTCTGATGAAACTAATTGATAAGAACATTGCAAATGAAAAAAATGGTATTACGAGATGCATATAAAAATCAAAATATAAGTGATAGTGTTATAAGTTAGTAATTAATTTAAAAGGTTATCTAAATAAGTTTTGATTTTTAATATACATTTTATTTATCTGATAACTTGGTCATCTTTTTAAATTATAAAGGTTTAAAAGTATTTTTTTTTAAAATTTCATATGTATTATTGTAAACTTAAAAAATTATGTGTGCGTGCATACATGCATGCATGCATGCATGCATGCATGCATGCATACATACATACATACATACATGCATGCATACATACATACATACATACATATATATATATATATCATTTTAAACCTTTGAATGTCACGTATATATGTCCAAATGACTGTTCTAAATTTATTCTATCATTTAAAAAATATATAATAGTATTTCCTTAATTAATTGATTATTGAATACCTAAACTACTCTCTTAAACCCCAACCAAAAACATGGCTCCCTTCTACGGGTGAGCTCGGTACCGGACCGTACCGAACCGGTACCGATCCCGAAAATACCGAAACCGAATTATTAGTTTTGAAAGAGCCGAATACCGAACCGTATAATTTTATATGATGCCGGTTCGGTTCCTAATACCGAATTTTAGCTAATTTATAAACCGAATACCGAACCGAGAGTACCGAATACCGAATTTTAGCTAATGTAAAAACCGAATACCGAACTGAATATATTAATTCGGTATCGGTCGGTACCGGTACCGGTTCGGGTTCGGGAAATGGCACCCGTCGCTCACCCCTACTTAGGGATGGCACCCGCGGGCGGCGGGCACGGATACATATCAACCGTCACCCGTGCCCGCGGGTATTTCAATACCCGCCACCCGCCAAAAACCCGCCAACGGGTGAATTTTCTCGCCCATGCCCGCCACCCGCGGATACCCGTGGGCACGGGTAAACCCACGGGTTTCACCTTTTTTAACAATTATAAACATTTTTTTACCTAACGAATCATATTTTAGCACTAAAACACATCCAATTCCAACTAAACATAAAGATATTGCAAACACATCCAAATAATAATAATATCAAACATACAAACATAAATACATAATAATAATTATATATATATAATGATATTACGCGGGTTTCACGGGTAAATCGGCAGGTATACCCGCGGGTGAACGTGACGGGTTTCACGGGTACGGGTGGCGGGTATACCCGCGGGTGTAATAGTAACCCGTGCCCGCCCGTCACCCGCCAGCGGGTATGATTTTGTACCCATACCCATGTACACGAGTGTGTTTTCACGGGTTTACCCACCCATAACGGGCGGGTATCCACGGGTTTCGGTTTTTTCTCGCCCATTGCCATCCCTACCCCTACTCCCTTCTTTGCGTCCTCTAATCGTCGATCTTATTCTCCATCGCTTGACGTTTCATCTTCATCGACTGTTGGTACATCGTCGACTGCTATATCGTCCTTCCCATGTAGCAACTCGATTGAAGGATTGAAGTCATATATCAACAGTCGATTGTAGCAACAGTCAATTAAACAATTGGAGCAGTCGACTGGAGCAGTCGACGATGCAGCAACACTTGATGAAGATAAAACGTCAATTGATGGAAAATAAGGTAGACATGAGGAAAACGAAAAGGAGTGAGTTGTGCTTTTATTGGGGTTTAATATGGTAGTTTAGGTAGTCAATAATAAATTAATTATAAAATGATATTTTATATTTTTTAAATGATAAAATTTATTTTAAAATAGTCATTTGGATATATATATACATATATATATATATATATGTGTGTGTGTGTGTGTGTGTGTGTGTGTGTGTGTATGAGAGAGAGAGATTTAAAGGTTTAGAAGAATATATATGTGATAAGAAAGTTTGCAAAGATATATGCGTAATACTTAAAGTTTACAATAATATATAATGACAATCTCTCTTTAAACATTAACTTTTAAGATACAATCCTTATAATAGAATTCGAATGAATATACATTTTTATGTATAATTTGTACTAAATAATTGTCAATTTTGTAATGTATTCTGAATTGACCTAATAAACGAGCCATTAAAATATGCAATATGTACATGTGTGTGTTTGTCATTCTTAAAGACAATCTTATTGTTATCTTCATTTTCTTAGTAACTTGATGTTAAAAAGAAAAATAAAGTATATATGTTGAAGTGGTATTAATTTCGTTAGCTTTTTATGTCATAAGGCCTGAGAATTGGAATAAAAGGAGGGAAGAATTGAATAGGGGAAGTGATGTAAACTCAAGGATGGATATAAAAGCAAGTCAAAGTATATATAATGACATGTTCAACACATCATCAATGATATTGTCCCACTATTAATCTTGAGAAAGAAGATAAATAGGACCATTTAGATGAAGAATGTATCCTTAATATATTGCTTTCTCAGCTTTAAGGTAGAATATTAGTCTAACACATTTGAATGCATAACTAAAGATAAAGGATCAAAGAATAAGAATGATCTATCATTGAATAAAGCAACATAAATGAATGAATCAAAAGATCAGCTCCTAGCTACTTACACTAGACTTTTATTATATTAAAACTATCATAAATTTGTTACAAGCTACAAGAAAAACAATCACAATTAGTTATATCTTAAGTGATCAACTGTTAACTCAAAAGGTTATTTCATAACTTCTATAAGAGAATAGTTTTATTTATCTTTGTTTCTCAAATAGTTTTATTATGGGTTTGATTAATGTTAGCATGTATTTAATATTACAATGAAAGTAGTTGCATGCTTCATTGAATTATAAATTCCATCTAGATAAAGTAGAATCATTAATCAATAATACTAGCTAGGGTGGGTTCATAGTTTGGTACAAAAACACTTGGGACTAAAGTGGTTGAATGAAAAATGATATAAAAATCATTCTTTGGTTGATTTACTTTCTCATTAAATTTGATTTGTAACGAGCATCTTTGCTTACAAATATAACAAACATAGAATACTAATTGGTTAAACCCTATAATTTTCCATACATAAAAACATGATAAGATCAAATAGCTCCTCCAAACAAGTTGACACGGACGATACTAACAAATAGGAAAATTATTTTGAACAAAGAAGAAAACTACAAGAATTAATGATCAAACATCGTATCATAATTAATAGAAAAAAATAATCTATAATATACTAGAAGATGTGAATGAATATAAATCCCGTGGTAATGATTATTACGATGATAAAAAGAAGGGTTGGTAAGGAGGGATAGATTGATTTAAGAATGATCAGGTATTGTGCTTAATTATGCGTCTTAGAAAATGACATTATAGCACGTTACATGTTTGTTTAAACAAACAAACAAACGTAATAAAAACAAGGTGTAGAAGTAGAAATGTATCTAACATTTTGAGCCAAAATGTAAAGTTAGAAAAGGGCAGGGGCAATGTTGCAATTTAGTATTCTTAATGACAGTAGGGGTGGGTGTGAAAGTCAGAGAGACAAAATAAAGAAGTAGGAGAGGAGAGAGGATCGGAGCATAGCATTAAAATCCATGAGCTGCCTTTTCCGCAATTTGTTGGCACAACTCTTTCGTACTCATTGCTCACACGCCTCGCACGTGACTATGGCTTATAATGATTAATTCAGTTTGTTATAAACTGCTTTTTCATGTGTTTGTATTACATGGCTTATAATAATTAATTGTTTTTTTAAAGCATGTATATAAACTTAAATTGTTATTATAAATTTAATTTTTTTAAAAATACTAATGATAAATTACGGTAACTGAATTATTGAAATACTAGGAAATAATAAAGTACCTAATTTTCTGTCCAAAAAACTCAGTAAAATATAACTTAGAAAATACATAGATACTTATAGGAAAAAATAGGAAATCAAAAAAGTGATTGAAGGAGGGAAAGACACGTGGCATGAATTATTATTGTTGGTTAATAGATATTTATTAATATATGGTTATGATTTTAAATAAACGATTTATCAACAAAAAATAAAAATTGAAGCTTTTATTAAAATATAGTTTTGATTTAATTATAGAGAGTTTTATTGAAATTAGTTGGTTGGTTGATATTTAAATTAAAAAAAGTTGAAGGGAAATAAATTTAAGTTGGTCAATTTATCACAATATTTAAGAAAGTAATTAAGAAAATTTAGGAGGGCATATAAAAAAATTTAAGACTTAATAAGATGACATGTGTCAAAAAAATGTTCTTTTTTTATTATATACTAGTTTATTACCCGTATAATATACGAATCTGTTTTGAATAATAATCTTTTTAATAAATTACAAATTTTAAAATAATTATAGAACTCAATAAGCGGTACAAACTATGAAGATTATAAATGAAACATGACTAAATATTTATTTAAACATTATAGATTATAGAATGAAAAAAATTATTAAAATAATTTAAGAAACCTCCAAATAATGAATGAAAAAAATCATAGTAAGATCCTTAGTGTTATATATAATTAACGACAATACATAATTGAGATACAAAAAACCTTAGCTTTATTAATAATTAATGTCAACCCTTATAAATTAGAATTTTCATTCTGCAAGTCTCTTATATCAACTATTGAAAAATTATTTATATCAAACCAAGGTTGTTAATAGAATCCCTAAAACATAGTAACTATAAATGACTTGTAATTAATTATTTAAACAAAAAAAAATTATAAAGTACACGTGTCAAATACAAGCTTCGTCAAGTGGCATTTTAGTTACTCTTATAATAGAATAAATAGATATTAAGATTGAGTTTGTAACTGTAATCCTAGAATTGTAACGTGTATTAATATATTTATTTTTTAGCTATAGGTATTTTTCACTATCTAGTAGGTAATTATATTTTTTTAAAGTTCATGTCATTTTGATAACCGGTTAATCAGAAGAGTTGTTTTATAAATTAAAGTTTAACCTTACATCTTAATTAATCATTAAGAAATAATACATCGTTTTATATATCTCAATTAAGGAATTAGAAATTTCAATAAGCCGTAAAAAAAAATATATATATAACTTGATTAAAGTTAAGTTGGATAACATGTTAAAGGATCTACATCAATTTGTTTTGATAACAACACGTTTCCATTATACATAACTAGTTTATGACCCACGTATTAAGCGGATATTTTTAATAAAAAAGCTGTATATGCAACATAATGTATATATATTTTATTACATGAAATAAAATGTTATGAAATATGTCTTTTATATAAATAAAAGTTGTTTTGTATGATTTTAAAATGTTATGAAATATGTCTTTTGTTTGAATTGATTTTAAATTTTATTTATATTAGATTTAAAGTTAGAAAGATATGATTTTCATATTTTTTATTTTTCCTAAAATATAATTGGTCATGTTTAAATTGCTGATTATGACATATGGCATCACGAGAAATAAGTAAAGTTGTTCATTTGCTTTTATTTATAAACAAGATTAAAACATGTAACATTTAATTTAAATTTTAAAGATAAACAAATTATTTATAAACAAATTATATAATTCTAGATAAAACATTTTAGGTAAATTAGAGGTTAAATTAGGAAGTATTTAAAATCATTTAAATATATTAGTAATCTTTTAGTTTCTTTTTAAATCAATTATATAAGTTAATTGAAAATTTTATTTTTGGCAAAATGAGCGGGGAAAAACAAATATAAGAAGAACTGAGTGAATGACACGTGTCATAAACGATTTTGCTTTATTAATATATAGATTGAAGTGATTAATTTAAGGAAATAAATTAGGAAAGAAAGCTAAAAGATTATTTCTTTAGGAATTTATTCTTTCATTAACTTAATTTATTATTGTATGGTTCTAAATTAGGAAAAAAAACAAGAAAATATAAAAGTAAAGCATTAAGAGAATGGCATGTGGTAAAAAATGTTCTCTTTTATTATAATATATAAATATATAAATTAGAAAAACATATTATGGTAGTTTTCCAAATGCTTTGATAAATAATTTTGACATTTTCTTAAACCTTTAACCAACTAAATTCATAGACTTTGAGTCCACAACCGATCAAAATTTTTCCTTTTAAACCCTGCATGGATGTGGCTTAAGGGTTGAGACTTAGAAATTCCACAAAAGACAATTTAAGTTCTTTCGCAAGTTTTAAGTCATTAGGTTACCTGTTTTTTTTTTTAAAAAAAAAAAAAAAATCCTGAAAACAGAGGTGACTCACACAAGTATTGTAATAATTAAACACAAACCCTTATCAGATCTGATATTTTGTCCTTAAAAACCAACATCTTTTAAAAAAAAAAAAACAAAAAAAAAAAAAACACATGAATCAATAAGATAAAATACTAGACAAACAAGCTGATATACAATGATATTCTAAACCCGCATAACAAATATACTGCGCTTAAAAAAGCCCATGGGAGATGTTGATGGTGATGGGCCTTTATATGTATAGAGTGGGCAAGTTTAATTAAAATATAAACCCAATATATCTCTACGACTCTACCCAATACATATGGTTCTTTAATGGTAATATTTTAGTTTCGGCCTTACTTCCACGCACTATTGGGCCAAGAAAAAACACACACATGCTAGTCCACTCCCTCAAACTCATTAGCCTATCAAAATCAGTTGCCTAACTATCGTTTATTCATGTTTTTATCTAATATATTAAAAAATAATACTATGAATATTTGAGTTAGCCTACGACATATCCCCCGGTCTTTATATAATGGCCTACTAGTTTCTGGACATATGTATTACATGGGACATGTTTAGTAAATTACTGTTATTAAAATAATACACATACATATCAAATAATGATAAAACAAAAATAGTAAACTTGCATTAAAAAACTATTAAATTTATAAGATGGAATAAATGTGTTATATTTTAATTATAGGATATATATATATATATATATATATATATATATATATATATATATATATAGGGGTAGGTTCAATGGAAAACCATTATGCACCTGAAAACTATGGAAACCTACACATACCGTCCGATTTGGTGCATTTCATGAAAAAGCAGTGGCATGATCGTAAATAAGATGATGCATCACACGGGATTTTGATGCATCACGCGAGAAATTTGATGCATCACGCGGGGAATTTGATGCATTTGTGGTGGTGCAGTGCGGTTTTCACAAGTTTTCAGATGCATTGTGGTTTTCCATTGAACCTCCCTCTATATATATATTCAAGACAAAGATATTTTTAAAATATTCATCGTACAATAAAAAATATACAAAACAACTTATGTCATTATCTAATAAATTATGACCTCGTCTAGTTACATTATTATCATATTTTTTTGAAAGGTATCAACATACATCATTATATCATGCAAATTATGAGTAATTTACTAAGTTAACTTCACCATTAAAATGCTTCTAAGAGGGTGTTTGGATTTGCATTTGAATAAATGTTGTAGCGTTTTGGAAACTAATAATCAGATAATAATTGTAACAAAAAGTCTTGTCGCAAATGTAGTGTTTGGTTTAACTTCTGTTGTTTGCTAGCATAATTATCAAATAATCAGTTTTTAGAATGTTTGGATTTGCGTTTTAACTTGTAAAATTACCAAATAATCACTTATTAAACAAATAAGCTACATTTTTTAACTTATCAAACAGTGCGGTAGGATTATCTCTAAACGCAAATAATCACTCATTAACGTATGCAATCCAAATACTTTAAACCAATTATTTGCGTTATTGTAACGTAATAAGCTAATATTCACGTTAATAACGCAAAACCAAACACCCTCTAAGACATTTGAATATATATATATATATATATATATATATATATATATATATATATATATATATATATATATATATATATATATATATAGATTGAGGTTCTATGGGGCACCATATGCATCGGGAAGCAAATGGGAACCAAAAATGCATTGCTTGTTTACAAAGGGTGCATTAAGGACATTTTGGGAATGCTTAATAATATATTGTTAAATTATAAGATTTAATTTAATATTTACCATTTATTTAGGAAACTAAATAAAATGATCAACCACCTTCCCATAAATCCATCCCCTTTTCTCTCTCTTTCCCTTTCTCTTTCATGGCTAGCCTCTCTCCATCTCTCTTTCTCTCAACCAGTTTTCACAAGACAACCACTACTACTACCGCCAGACCCAGCACCACCATCGCTGTCCACCGTCGGTATGCAACTCTGCACCATACCTGTGCATCGATGTTGACGAGAATTTGCTTGCGTCTGTTGATCATGGTTTTTGAGTATCAGTTTTTTCACAAACAGTTCATTCTACGATTCTGTATCATGCTTATGGCTAGTCAAAGAATTCTAAGATTCTTTATTAATGTTGGTGGTTATTGCTTCCAAGAAATAGTTGGAGCATATGGTATTAGTTGTTTCAAACATGATGCACAACAACAATGCATCACGACAATGATGAACACATTGAAGACGTTGATGAACACGTTTAAATTTCAGAGTTGCATCACGAAATTAACACATTTAAATGTCAAAATGCATCACGATTTTGGTGATGCATAATGATGGAACAAAGATGAGGATAAAAATATGGCCGAAATGCATCACGATTTTGGTGATGCATAATGATGGAACAAAGACGAGGATGAATATGGTCGAAATGCATCATGTTTGAAATTGAATTGGATGAAGATACATCGTGTTTGAAGACGAATCCAATAAATTGGATGAAGATGCATCATGTTTGTTTAGATTCGGATAGAATATTTTTTGAATTCAAGCATCTTCCGATTTTGACCTTCCGCGCGCGAGAAGTTATGCACCCGTGCACCCATTTTCAAGTTAATTACCCTTTTGCCACTACAATCTGAACCATTAAAATTCAAAATCTAACGGTGCATACAGGTTCCCAAAGTGCACAATGCATACAGGTGCCCCATAGAACCAGACCCTATATATATATATATATATATATATATATATATATATATATATATATATATATATATATATATATATATATATATATATATATATGTATATATATGTATATATATATATATGTATATATATATATATATATATATATATATATATAAATTACACGGATGGTCCCTGTGGTTTGCCCCTTTTTGCGGTTTTGGTCCCTAAAACTTTGAAATTACACGGATGATCCCTAAAATGAGATTTTCTCACGCAAATGGTCCCTGGAGTTAACTTTTCTGTTAGGCTGGTTAAGTCACAAGGGTAATATCGTCATTTTCAATCTTAGGGACCATTTACGTATTTTTTAATAGTTTATTATTTTTTGTTTTCTCTTTTGATTTAATCTAAACAATTTATTAAAACCTCACCCCAAGAGCAGTGCCAGAATTTTTTACGGCACACTTCCTTACAGAGTCCCAAAATTGGGAGGTTAACCAAAATATGCAGTTGCTGAGGGGAAGATGATCGCCAATTGGGAAAGCCTTGACCAACTGGGAGGCCTTCTCGGAGAATTGAGCGGAGGTCTGGTGGGAATGAGAACTTGAAGGAAGATTCAATGGAGGAGAGTTCTGTTTGGGTGAGGCCGTGGTCAATGGGAACGTTGGAATGGTGGTGGAGATGAGCGATGAGGTTTTTGGAATATGCAGCTATGGAGAAACAAACTCTGGTTTTCTGTTTGAGTGGTGGGTCGGTTATGGCAATGGCCGCCATGAATCAGATCGGAGGTGATCGATTTTGGGTCACATGACGGGGCAGTGAAGGTGGAAAAATTGAGATTGGATTGGAGTGAAAGAGAGAGGTTTTGACTTACAAAGAGATAGATTAATTCCGGCCTTCCGGGGATAGCCGGAGAGATCTAAGTCGTTAAGAAGACGAGCTAGATCTATGTCGCCGATGAGGACTAACAACGCGTTTCAGTGGTTGGAGTTTTACGTCGACAACGCGGCAAAAAACGTGTGGAGAGAGATTAATTCCGGGGATAGCCGGAGAATTATAGAGACGTTGTTGTTCGAGGTGGCCTTGTGGGAGGTAAACGACAACGCTTCCTTTCTTCAGCAACGAAATCAGAAGTCAACAGACCACCGGAGAAGACGACACAAAATATGAATCCGACGGCGGAGACACAGAGAGAGATGCATATGAGTCCGACGAGGAATACGAATCGTGAACCAAGGACGTGGTAACCTCGTCGGTATCATCATGAATAGTGTTGAGATCAATCAAACCACAAATGATCACAAAATGGAAAGAAAAAACAAAAAGTGAACCTTCCCTGCTCATTCCGATCACAATGGCTATCTCAGAGAGTGTCTTCAATGGCTAGTATTTTTTTTTGTTTTTATAAATTGGTTATATTAAATCAATAGAGAAAACAAAAAATAATAAACTATTAAAAAATTTCGTAAATGGTCCTTGAGATGAAAATGACGAAAATTACACGGATGGTCCCTGAGATTGAAAATGACGATATTACCCTTGTGACTTAACCAGCCTAACAGAAAAGTTAACTCCAGGGACCATTTGCGTGAGAAAATCTCTTTTTAGGGATCATCCGTGTAATTTCAAAGTTTTAGGGACCAAAACCGCAAAAAGGGGCAAACCACAGGGACCATCCGTGTAATTTACTCTATATATATATATATATATATATATATATATATATATATATATATTGAAGGATGTAAATGACTAATTTAGCCACATAATTGAGAAGAATTGTATGTGTTAATGTCAGGTTGATAGTGAAGAATGATGGGGGCAAAAATGAAAGGTAGGGGATGAAAATCGAGAGAGAGAGAGAGAGAGAGAGAGAGAGAGAGAGAGAGAGAGAGAAGAGAGAGAGAGAGAGAGAGAGAGAGAGAGAGAGAGAGAGAGAGAGAGAGAGAGAGAGAGTGTGTGTGTGTGTGTGTGTGAGTGTGTGTGTGTGTGTTTGTGAGTGTGTGGTACCCTCACTCACTCATATGGTTTAGGCATAAAGGAACCACACACACTTGTGAACCCAATCAAACAATGGTGTCACTTTCTTGTAAAAGGTAAACCCATTAATGACATCCCCACCTACTACTATTCCTTTCATTTTTTTTTTTCAATTTTTAATTCATCAAGTACCCCACATCAATATTCCATAACGATTATATGGATCATTGATTCTATGTTTTGTTTTTCTATATAATAAACTAGAGAAATTAATTAAATTTAAAAAAAAAAAAACCATCATCAAGGAGAAAAGTACAAATAATAAAGAAAAAAATATCTCTTACATTTACAACCATTAAAAAAACAACAAATTTATAAAACAAAGACAGTTTATTTTTGTTTGAAAATAAGGATTCTAATAACATTAAACACTTAGGATGATTTCAAGGATTGTGTTTTCAACTCTTTTCGAAATTTGTAATTCGACACTATGCAACAGTTTTCAAATCTAGTTGACAGAACTAATGATAAAAAATCAAATTGTGTTTCTAGAAATCATTTCTTCAAAAAGCCTAAAAAGAGGAAATGCTATAAGTTTGAAAGAAGACTCTATTGGCCATAGAATGTCTAGAAGAAATGGACACGGGGTACCATGAATTCAGATATGGGATAATCCAATAAATAAGTTTGGATTTCAAGCTTAATCCAAACGAAAAACACAGAATTCTTTTTCTTTGATTTGTGTTCTTGATGAGGCAATACGGCAGGAAAAAATACACAATCATCTCAGAGTTTCTGCCATGGCAAACAATATTAATATCTAAAATTGGTTACGACGGTTAATACAGTTGTATGGCGGTTGTGGGTAGTATGGTAGTTAAACTACCAACTTCCATTTTTGAGGCATCAATTCGGATCACAAACCATCCAACGAAGCAAAGAGTGGACCCCCCATGCCTGCTGCCCTGGGACCTCATCGTGTTCCCGAGATCGACTTAACTTGTTCAAGCGTGCAATCCACACCTCCAAGCTTGAATTATAGATAAGCCTGATTTATTCTTGTATTGCATTAATCCTGATTATACTAAAATGTTTGATGGCACTAAAATCACCAACATTTTTTACGAAAACAAAACACTAAAAAGATACTACTAAAGACGTTAAGTGTTTCGTTAAGAGTGTTTGTAGTAAATATCATATCATGGTTGAAAATAAATCCTATGGGAAAATATATTAACATTAATATAGCTATTTTATACTTTATTTACTTTCAAAATAAATGTAACATGTATAATTTCATTTTAGGTACTTAATTTGTGATCTAAATCCACTTGTTCTGTTCGTTGATCACAAATCCATTATTAGATCTCTCCTGGGTGTGATGCTTCTTCTATTGTCCTTATTCCAACAAAAAATGATCCATTATCGTCAATGATTATAGACCAAATAGTTTGTTAGGAAGCATGCATGTACAAGGTATTACTAAGTTGATCGCAAAGTGATTGGCACCTGTTATTCATAAAGCATAATGTCATTAGCTCCAATCAAACGGGGGTTTATTGCCGGTGGACAAATCTTGGATGGGTGTTTGGGAGCAAATGAGGTAATAAGTCATACGCATTACTACGCAAAAAACAAGAATATATTAAGATGTTTTTATTCAAAGTTGAGGTCGAGAAAGCTTATGATTGTGCTTCGTAGAAATTCCTTTTTGATGCCATGCAACTGGATTAAGGGGTTATCTGGCATCTGCCTTGGTGTCTGTGCTTTTTAAATGAAACTCCAACTTCAGATTTTAAAATGCAAAGGGAGCCGAGGTATAAGGGGATCCGCTATCCACTCTGCTATTTTTGTTGGTTGTTGAAGTGATGATCGATGTTGGAGACTTGCATCAATAAGGTATTTAATGGTTTGTTATTATATAAATGATGGACGAATTAATATCTCTTTGCTCCAATATGAAGATGACACCTTATTCTTCAAAAGGTGAACATTATTAAAAGCCGGATTGTTTGGAATTGGGCGGGGTTGATGATGAAGAAGTCAAGTGCATAATTGGCTTCTGCTTTTCAATGACAAGCTTCCTTTCCTAAACATAGGGCTTCAAGTTGGTGCAAATCCGAGGTGAAAACGTTTCTGGAATGAAGTGATTGACAAGTTTGCACAACGTTTATCAAATTGGAACTTGGAAGGCCAACACAACCTATTGTCTATTGGTGGTGGGAGGGCTACATTGATTAAAGGAGGATATATGGTGTTGTAAGAAGGAAAGTCTCAAGTCTTTTTTCCAAGACTTTATGCTTTGGGAAATAATAATAATAATAAAGTATGTAAGATTAGTGATAAACAGCCACAGGTGATGGAAAATTGAAGTTGGGAAGCATTTTGGAATTGGAGATGCATGTCCTCCTCGGCGTCTCCTGCTAAAGTTTGGGTTCAAGGATATGTGAGAATGGAGATTAGATGATAGTAGGAAACGGGAAATTAAGTATTCAGTTAAAGGTATGATGACCTTGATTTCGAAAAAGATATGTTTGTCCTTGGAATTTGATGATGCTTTAATTGAAGTGGAATTCATGGGTACCCAGTAAGGTAAATATCTACGTGTGGAGAACTAAGCTCGATAAATTGCAAGCAAAAGGAGTAAGTACTTGACTCGTCTTGTGTTTTTTGTGGTCTGGTGCAAAGTTCTTGTTTGCATGTTTTATTTGAATGTTAAAAAGCTAGAGTTGTTTGGAAAAAAGTTTGGGTCGATATGGTGGGATGGTGTTTTTCCTTCATTGTTGGGTTAGACATGCATAAAAACTAGGATAAAGATTTCTGGAGAGTAAAAGGATGGGAAAAGTTTCCTCGGGGCTATGCTAAGTTGCGATATAGTCTGTATGGAGGTGGAGAAATCGGCTGGCTTTTGCTTTTGCCGATCAATAGAGAATCCAAGCTAGGCGATGATGTGCTTGTGTTGATCCAAAACGTTGCTCTTCTTTGGATCGAAAACAGGTGTTTTACGAGGGATTGAAAATGGGATATGTGGAATTCGAGGTCTTGGTTGCTTGTTGATAGCTAATTTGGTCCGCTATTTGTTCTCGTGTTCGTGAGCTTTTAGTTCGTCTATATCTTCTTGCTTGGGTGTCTTTTGGATCTTCTTTTTTTTTTTTTTTTTTTTTTTTTTTTTTTTTTTTTTTTTTTTTTTTTTTTTTTTTTTGCTTCTTGCAAAAAAAATATATATGTTGGGTTTGTATTTTTGGAGGTTCAAGTTTATGCATATCTTTTTGCTTTTCTATAAGATCTTTCCTGGAGCAATAACGATCGCATCAAACATGGTTCAACTAAATTAAGTAACATTCAATTTCAATTTTGGTTCCACTTCAAGAAAGATGGGATCAACAACACAAAACTTTATGTTATCATAAAATTTTAAACATACTCTATAATAAACAAGATTGAAATTAATACAAATGCAAACCTGCAAAGTATGCAAAAATATTTAATTGTATGATCCCTCGTTTGATTTATTTTTATTTAACTTAAAAACCTTTCTTTATCTTGAATTCTTTTGTATTTGGCCCTCTTTCCTCAAGTTGTGCTTCTCTTGACTCAATCAATCACCTTCCCCTAAAAGCAATTTTGGTTTCCCATCCCTTGAGCTTGGATTTTTGGACCCCCACAACCCTTTTGTTCATTTTTTTCCCAACATCCTCACCATTCATTCATTTAATCTATTTTTCACCACAACATTTTTTAATATATCCTATCATTGACGTGTTGTAATAATCATTTTCTTTATATATAAATGACAAATACTCTCAATTATATTTCTTCTTTGTATGCTTATGAAAATGTATCATACAATTTAATAGTAATAGTGAAACATACGCTAAAAAATATCCTTTATTCTCAATCAAAGTAAGCGGGAAAAAAATGAAAAATGTTTTTAAAATTTCAATTAACTAAACGGATATTAATTGAAAACAACTTTATGATATAAACCGGTAACGATACTAATCAAATATATATGATTTTACACAATAAACAAGTGTAAGCATCGAGTGATTATTATCAAATGTTTTATGTTATCGTTTTTTTTTTTAATTTTCTTGGAATTTAACTTTTTATGTGTTAATTTATTTATTATAGGTGAATCATTTAAACCCTTAAAAAAATGCCATATAAATTTTGGTTTATATTTAACTAAATTTAGTCTAGTTACATATGCTTTTTGTCATCTACGAAGGCACTCAAGGTGCTTTGTGAGCTTCTATATATTGGAAATGACATCACATTTTGTAGCCAATTCAAGACAAGGACCTCCAAATTTGTCTTTTTCACATTAACTTTTTTGATGTAATAATTAATTAAAAATGTCTAAAGTACCCTTTATGATTTATTCAATACATTCATCATTTACCAACTTTTTTTTCTTTAAGAAAAAATGAAAATGGAGCAATGGATTTTCTAAATCTTATTGGAAACAAAACAATAAAATGACAAATTAATGTTAATAATTTTTAGAAATCGATTAAGCACAATAATAGAAAGAAAGAAACAAGAATATGTATATAGCTACATCAAGTAGTGTTTTAATGGGACCCATGCAAGGGCTCGATCGTTACTGAGTTGACTCACTGAGTTTGAGTCCAACATCACTCGTGTCACTGCCCAAGGAAAACAATCATATTACACATGTACTAATTAAATAAAACTGGATCTCAACTACTTGAACAACTAATTAACTTGATTTCAAGAATCGAAATAACATGATCAAGACAATATTTTTTTTATCTGTACCCATCTTTTTTAAGCCTAACCATCAAACCCGGTTTGGCTCCAAACTGCATCTCGAACTCGGCTCAAGTCCCGACCCTTTAGGGTTCGACCCACACCCACGAAAACTGAATTGGCAGCCGAGTTACCGCTACGTGCATTGGCTCGTGCTAGATACTCATGGGGTGGGACCATGCCTGAGTCTGGATCATCAGTTATATTATCATCTGGGTCATACATCGACTCAACCGAGTCAACTCGGTATATCTTTGACCAGTCAGGCACGTTCACTGGCGCTGAGGTAGCCACATGGCGTCCACGTGGAGATGCAAAGCTATCTGCGCTCGGGAACTGATGAACGATCCTCGGCGACGACACCATCTTCGCGGCTGGTGCATCCTCAAACGCCGACGATAACCCGCCGACGGCGCTGCTACGTCTTGGGATAGGGTTTCGATAACTCCTCATCCTCGTATTACTGTCCATGGCGGCATGTGAGTTCCAATCATGATCGCTGCGGTTGACCATACCATCAACCATGGACCAAACATCGTCTTCTCTGAGCTCTTCGCCGTCGTCACCGCTGTTTTCGATGGTGTTCCCGCCGTACCCGTAACCCCCCAACAAAAGTTCACTCCGGCTTGTAGTCAATTTCCGACCTTTCGCCATAGATCATAACAAAAGTCAAAAACACCCAGCTCCGATCACCGGAGTCTTGATATTCCGGCGACCCAAGTCAGGAAAAAGATTGTAAATACGTGTTAGAGTACAAATTTCTCCATAAGTTGTAGAATTATTATCATACGGAGTCCGCCATTGAAGCATGGAGGTGTATATATAAGCTTTCGATCAACAAACAGCACTTGAATTTCATTTGAATTTGGAGTGAATTTAATGTGGATTTCATTTAAATAATGTTGAAGTTCAATCAGGGCGTTTTTGGGAAGGAGTGAGTACTTTAGATTACGAGGATGTGAAAATTTGGAAGAAAAAAGACAAACATGGTGGTGAATTTGGGAATTCCACGCGCAGTGGGAGGCAGTTGGATACACGTGGGGGTGAAGATGAAAAGTGTCAGTTTCTCCTTTTTATTTTCATTTTCTTGAAGTTAGAGAAGTTTTCATGCATTGGATAGATGGTGTCAGTAAGTATTTCATAAATTACAGCAGCCGACATGTCAAAAATCGAAACTTGGCTTTATTAATAATTTCCAGTTATTATTACAGGTTTGATGCGTTGAGACAGTGACGGATCTAGAAAATATTATCATTGGTGGCACCAAAGTTTCACACGTATATATATACACACACACTATACATATAAATTAAATAAAAGGTACGATTTCAATACCGAATGATAACTTTCTTTCAAAAATTTATCCATTGGAGTATTAATCCTATAATCGTCAATTAAGACTTTACAAAACACATAAACACACTTGTTGACTTACACACGATGACACAAAAACAACTTAACAATCATCACTGAATTCACAAAGCAAGAGTCGAGAAGGGGCAGCGCAGAATAGGAAAATGGAATTATATGTCTGTCAGTTTCGTACCTTTAGGAATTAGGAACTGCAATCGATGGAGAATTGGAAAAGCAGTCAAGAAGTCCAGAATGGGGCAGCGCAGGGCGCAGAGCCGCACAGCGACACAGCCGGAGAATAGCTCAATGCCTCAACAACAGGGGAAATCACTAAATCAGATGTGATATTGCGATGGTCATATGTTGTCGTCGATGGAGAACTGAAGAAGAGTAGCGGCGCAGCGCAGCAAGCGAGAAAAGAAAGTGACCTGCTGCTTCTGGAGTTGTGACCTGCTGCTTAGGTTTCAATAATGTGGGTAGTGAGCTTAATTTGGGCAGTGGACTCATTGGGATGGGGTCACTTACTTGTATGGGTTGGGTGCACTATCTAAAAAATCAAAAAAATTCTGCTTGAAGGGCTTGAAGCACTGGTGGCCTGGGCTACCATACCTCTGAACTTAAATCCGCCCCTGCGTTGGGAGGTGATTTGTAAGTAACAAAGATTTTTCTATTCATAACAACTTTTTATAAAATAATAATTCTGTTATTATTTCTTAATAATAGTTTGATCATCTTACATTTTACCTCATTAGTCATTACTAATTGGAGTATAATCGTTTTATATAACAAAATTCTTTGTGTACAAATCATCTTCCTAATACATATATGTGTGTGATAAATTTTGTAATTTTCTTAATGATTCGATATCTTTTAAGTGGGAATGGTCTGATAACTCTGCGGCTGTCTTCCTTAGTGAAGAAATTATTAGTCTGGAAAGAACATTGAGTCAGGTTGTTCTCAGTTCCGGAAAGGATTCTTGGAAATGGAATGGTGATTTTTCAGGAGAATTTTCGATAAGCTCACTTAGGGAAATTATTGACGGAATATCCGCGCCTCAGATCAACAGAAAGTGCTTTTGGAACAATTGGCTCCCTTCTGAAGTTAATTGTTTTTGTGGAGAGTTATGCTTGATAGAATCCCAACAAGAAGTAATTTAGCGGCTAGAAATTGTTTTTCTGGCTCCTTGTTATGCCCGTTTTGTAGGTTGGAGGATGAAACTGAAGACATTTGTTTTATGGGTGTTCTTTCGCCAAAGAATTGTGGAGATGGGTTCTTTCCTGGAGTGAAGTGTCAGATTCATCATCAGTCGCTGCTGGAATTAATCAATTTGATTTTGGAATCAGGGAAATAAAAAAGAAGACGTAAATTTTTGGAAACAATAATAGGCGGACTACTTTGGTCGGTATGGAAAGCAAGAAATGCTGTAGTTTTCAACAATGCGGAAATCACTGGTTCAAAGATAAGTGATGAGTTTCTTGTTATTGTTTTCTCTTGGTTAAAGTTTAGAGCCAATTGTAATTTTTTGACTTGGTCGTTGTGGGCTGTGTGTCCCTCTTCTTCTTCTTTCTAATTTGTACTGTAATTTTGCTAGTATCTTGCTAGCTTTCATTTGGTTTATTAATGCATTCGGATGTTCTAAGCGGGGGTGATGACATTGCCCAAGCTCCAGGTTAGTTCTACCTTTTGTCGTTCAAAAAAAATCTAGAGTCCTCTTTAAAGCAAAGCTTCTGGAAGTTAAGTTTATGGTTTAGCTCCATCTCTCTTTTATATATAAGCTCGTTTGGTTGAAAATTCTTTTTAAGTAGATTGTTAAAATCATAAGAAGCTTTTAAAAGTAATTTGAGGTCATAATCACTGATTAATTATGATTTTAATTTGATTTATTCATTTATATGGGATTCTATGTCATTTTATAGTTTTCAGCTCCAGCTCTAACTACTATACTAAACACATGTATTAACGAAAACCCTAGCTACCAACTACAATTAACTTTTACCAAACAGACTCCTATTATTTTGTTCCATAAGTACAATAAACTATTAACTTTTATTCAATTAATGCAATAAATCTAAATTCAAAATGGTTTATGCAATTTATATATTATCACATGTAAACTGCATTAGGTTTATCACAACTAAAAAGGTTAAATATATCAGCACGCCATTGTCTTATACGATTTACAAGGTGCACATTTAATTATATGATTAGAATATTAATTCCAATTTACTAATGAGGCGTTTGGGTTCTAGAAGGGTTTGAGAATGGATAATTGGATATGGGTTTAGAAATACTTTTGAAAGAAGAAGGTATAAATAAATTAGAGGATAAAAAACATGAGTGTAAATGGGAAAGTACAAATTAAATTTATTGTTTCAGATTTTTTTTTTAATTTTCAAATATAACAAATATATCTAATATCTAAATCTATGATGTTACTATAATTTTTTTTGAATACAACATGTATATACAAAAATTTACACAAACCATAAATTACATGTATGTGGTGGCATCCAAAAAAAAAAAGAAGGTTACATGACATTATATTTATAAATATAAAATTTACTTTTAAACTATATATATTTATAAATAAACTAAATATGATAATAATAAAAAGAATATAAACAAAAAGATAAACTTTGGGCTATAAACAAAATTAATAAAAATTACAGAGACTAAAGACGTCCATTTTAAAAAGCAAAATAAAAAGTTGACCGTTGGGCCGTTAAATTTAATAGCCCAGGGACTAAATCATACAAAATTAGCAAAATAGGACGAAAATGACATTATTAAGGTTTAACAAATGAATTCGAATAAACTATAAAAACCACAATGACGAAATTTATATATTTGTCTTTAATTATCTTACTTATATATTAATACCATTAAATGAGTATCTAATGTGTCACGTATTAGTCTCTTATATGATTCGTCATGTGTCAAAACTTCTAATCCAATTTATTACTCCATCTAATCTAACTAATCTCATAATTAATGATAATTCTTTATGCACACCCCATCTATTGCTAATCACACACACCTTTCATAATGTGTGATTAGATTAACTTTTAATCATTGGGTCTCAGGGTCATTAACAAAAATCATGTAAGTAAGGGCAAAATGGGGTGGATGTATGATTAGTAAAAATTAAGAAGAGTGAGATGTGCAAATAGCAATGCCCGTAATTAACTGATTTATGATAAACTAAAAATGTTATAATAATTTATATATTTCTATGAATAATTATACTTTAAATATATTTTTTTTAATTCATCAAGGTAATTATATAATCTAGTATAAAATCATCACCAACCAGCATTAACTACTTTCATATGAGCATACCAGACAACCACATGCTTATACATTTACTATCTATTTTTTTTACTTAATATACAGTACTTTTTATTAGATATAATTTATTTATTGATAAAATTAAAATTATTACAAATATATGAAAAAAAGTGTAAACCTAATTACATGAATCGTAAAAATTTTATAGTTTCTTAGATTGATGGAATAAACAATTTAATTATAGTATAGATTACGAAAAATAAAACATGATTATTGTATATATTTGTGTTAAATTTAAACCCTTGTATAGTTAACGATGTTTACAAAGTACTAATTACTTTTTTTATATAACTAATATAACTAGTGTAATACCCGTGCGGTGCACGGGACAGTGTTATTTTTCTAAATTATGAACATTTATTAGTTATATGTTAAAATATCCTGATGTGCATAAATGTTTATCATCTTACATGTATTTGTCTTGCTACCGCTCAATATGTTATTACAGTAACTCCGGTGACGGTATTCATGGATCTGATATTTTTTTATAGTTTAATAGTTAAAGTATATCTTAATTTCGTTGTTTGCCGGAGGCAATACTACAGCCAAGGATGGAAAACAACTATAGTCATTTTAAGAAGCCATTTGTGTATTATTCGATTTACAAGTATTAGCTACCCATCGGCCATTATTTTATACGTTATACTCGACAATGATCAATACATACTCCTTACAGAGGAAGTCACCACAGATGCCTATCTAATAAATTGTAGTCGGCGTAATGCGTATTTTAAACATTATCAGTACATGTATGTTGAAATAATGGCAGGTGTGAATGAATAAAAGAAGTGTTAAGTGTAAATCCACAATCGTTGGTATTTTATAATGAACTTACAGATGTCTAGTATACTTGGATTGACTAAAGTCGTTGAGACATTTGTATTACATTACTACCTTACATTTGATGTATTAATAGAAGTGTGAGTTCTACCAGAAATCCAAAAGTGAGGGTTCTGTTTTAGTCATCACATTTTAGATCCATACTTATCCTAAATCTATTCTTTCTGTTGTATGTGTGTTAGTTTTATTTATATAAAGATACAAAAGTAGCATACAATTAATTGATACTTTTCCTTTATTAGTAATTTTTGTTTTACAAACCATTGTTTTTTAGCATAGAAATAAATTTGTGTACTTATTTTCACATCTAAGGATGTGCTTGTTGATTAATCAAACAGAGAACAGCGTTATTATTGCAATTTTAATTTCTTATTAGACACTAAATTAATAACCATTATCGTCTTTTCATGTATATAGGTAGTAAAAATACGTTAGTTAACATTATTGTTTTTTGATAAATCAGATTTTGTGAAAACCTAGTTCAGCTAATAAAATGGTAATCAAGTTTGCTGCAGACAATTTACATATAACAACAATACTATCACATTGTTACTAATAGGGGTGTGCAAATAACCGAACCCGAATAACCCACCCGAACCGAACCTTATTCGGGTTAAATGGGTCGGGTTATTCGGGTTTCGGGTTTGTTAATCGGGTTAAATGGTAACAGAATAAGGTTTTCGGTTCGGGTATCGGGTGGGAAGCAAAAAATTCAGGTTACCCAAATAACCCATATATCAATAATTAAAAATTTAATAATATTAATATATCATCCCATCTTAGCATCTTGCATCTACTTTAGTAAAATGTAGGTTTTTATCTTTTACAAACAAAAAATACGTCTCTTTTCGACTCTTCCACGGTTCCCCATATATAGAATATAAATATTTAAATATTTAATTTTAAACTTTTTAACCCGCTTAACCCGTTCTACCCATTTTACCCAACCCATTTAACTCATTTAAACCATTTTATAGATGATTCTATTTTTATACTAAAACCGATTAACTCATTTAACCCAAATTGAATAACCCGATACTCATTTAGCCCAAAACCAATTAACCCGTTCTCTTATTTGGTTCGGGTTCGGGTAATTAACATATACCATCGTACCCGAATAACCCGCCCGAATAACACCTCTGGTTACTAACATAAACACTTTTTTAATGCAGCTGGTTACATCTTTATTTTAATCATCTTGTTAGAATAATTGTTTTATGTATTTAGATTATGTTATATATTTTAATTCAAATATGACATGTAATACGATCTTTTTATTATTATAAGTGTAATAGTTGTCAAAAAACGGCATGGTCATCAGCATACAGATAACACACCAGGAGGAGTCTATGTGGTATGTATGTTTCTACTCTAACTCCTTTAAATTTCATTTTAGATGTATGTTTATCTGAAACATTGATATAATTAATAGCACTGGAATCTTGACATGCTTGTATGTGGCATGGTACATTTATATTAGGTTCCTTAAAACCATTATTCTGTTGATCTTAAAGTAGCCGATAATCATTAAATATCTAATAAAATGTCAAGCATAAAACGTTTTTTCATATATGATCGATGAATATGATGCATAAATGTAACATAGAAGGGCTTTTGCATTAAAAATTATACTGTTTTCACAGTTACTAAAGCCAAAAAAATGTAAGTTCATACTCACAGAGTCCCAAGATGGTGTTCAAATAAATACAAAACCAATGTTTATATAAAACTCAAAAAAGATATAAATAATATAGAATTCTAATTTATAACCAATACGGTTACTAAACAAACACCAATGAACGTCAAAAAAATTAATCAACGGAATTCAACATCTTGGATATTGCAATAAAACTTTAATGAAGACATACCTATAAATTAAAAATTTTTATTGAAAGTTGTTGGAAGCCAAAACAATGGTTAGAATGTTTATAATATAATATAAGAACTAATATATGCATTACCAATAAATTAAGGTGTACAAATATTGCTTTTAGAAATACATATATACCTTTGATTTCTGTATTGTGTGCAATAATTATACACACTGCAATTGCAAATGATTTGTAAATGCGTAAACCATGATGAAAGTAAATTGATGTCCTTACCTAAGAATAAAAAGAATTAAAAGGATAGCAAAGACATACAATTTCTCTGATTAATCTTTGAAATTGATGAAGATATCCATTAAAGAGTGTTATATCGAAAAAATGTTGATAACTCATAAATAGGTATAATCACTTTTCCCACTCCTGCAAAGTATGAGGTATCATATATATGGGTTTTTTAGAAATAGATTTATAATTGATAAATATATCTGTTTCATATCTTAGTGGGTTATTGAACTAATAAGTTGGTAACTGCATTCTAGATAATGATTTTTAATGCTACATCCCTTCAAACTGAATAAGTAAACTTACGAAGTAATTTTCAGCAAACATTAGTTCATGTGTTTTTCAATTATAAAATACATATGTTTGTTTAATTACAAATATGTTAGTTTTTGGTATCCACCGTTATAATAGACATTTAGTTTATGTATGTAATACATTAAAAGTTACTTTATTTCATTTTTTAATCAATATTTATCAAACGTTGATGATAAAATGAAAATTACATACGCTTATCTTGATGTCCTTTTCATTTTTGCACACTGGATTTTACATGTAATAGGTCGTTGTTACATTAGTAACACTAAGTAATTGTAATGTTGAAACGCAAATATAATAATAACATACCAAAAATGTTCAATGGTTTTACCTGGTGGTCCATTAGCCGTGAGTGAAGTAACACCTAAATTTGTAAAAAAAATGTTGTTTTTAATGAAGCAGTATGATGTTTATTTGAAACCACTATCATTAATTTAATATATTTTAATTCATATAAATTGAGATTTTATTTTATGAATAATGTCATACTTATATATTTAATTACAAATTAATATGATTATAAATTAAAAAATAATAATGTGTAATTATATTATTAAAAAGATATATATATATATATATATATATATATATATATATATATATATATTATTTATAAACTAAAAAAAATAAAAAGCGTTGTATGAAAAGTTTGAAGGCCTAGTAATATATGTGTTGTTTTGTATATTTTGTTCTTATTATTAATTATGTCAATTGAAATTCATAAAAATTCAAAGGATGGATCTTATGCATTCACAGAAGTAAAGCTACTATCCTGCATCGGGTAGTTGAGGGTGAGCAGTTGGGGTTTAAACTACTATCCTGCATCGGGTAGTTGTACCATATGCATTCACAGAAGTAAAGCAATTAACACGGCTAGGATTAAATCTTGACAGATCCAACGGCTGACAATGAAGGAGAGGGTTACACTCTCTCTCCTTTATGGGTAATATATAGGGGGAATTCAGATTTATTTTAAACAACAAGAGTGTATTATGATTAAAAAAGTACTATGAATATTTTATGTAACTTTAATAATAAATAAAATAATCATAATAATAATAACAACAATAAAATATATATGTACAGATTTAGATTCAAGTGAGTAACACTCATTATGCAGTGCACCAGAAGGTACCACCCTTAAAAGTAATTTTTTTGAAATTTTTTTCATTAACATGTTTTAATTAACATTACACAGATCATATGTAAATTTCACGCAAATCCGAACACTCTAAGTGCGTGAAAACCCGCATCACATAGATGCACGTTCACATACATTCAAAAGTATATAAGGGTGTTCACATCATTTTTTAGGAATTAGAATATGTGAATCTATGTGAAATTTACATATGATCTTCATAATGTTAATTAAAACATGTTTATGAAAAAAAACTTTAAAAAATATTTTTAAAGTTGGTATCTTCTGGTGCGCTACAAAATGGTGGTACTCTCTCGAACCATATTCTGTATGTATGTGTGTGTGTGTGTGTGTGTGTGTGTGTATATATATATGTATGTATGTATGTATGTATGTATGTGTACACACACATATAGAGGTCATGTTCAATTAAAAATTTTTATCCACCAAGAATCCGTGAAACCATTTTATAGCTATTATATCTGGTGCATTAAAAATACATGTGATGCAACATACCTGATTCATCTCGTGATTTAACATGTCAGATGCATTTAGCATGATACAAGTTTTGGATAAAAAAATATTATTATTTTAATTATATCTAATTATATATTAATTTAGTATTGCATCAAATAACTAAATAATAAATGTTTAATAATTTGATTAATATGCTTCTAAAATGAACAATTATTATACAAGTTAAAAAAAACGATGAAGATGTTGATGCATCATTGTTATTTATCTTTTGTGTTCATAATCTTATTCATCGTCTTCGCGTTCATCCTTCATGATTCATCAACAAATTCATCAAAAATAATGTGTTCATCTAAAAATGTCAATCAAACGTGTTCATCCAAAAACAAAACATGTTCATCAACGTAATGCAACAACAACGTGATCTAACATGATGCAACAATGTGTTTATCGAAAAATTCACCATGTTTGCCGTTACAACGTGATGCATCAACATGTTCATCATAATCTTCGTATTTTTTCATACATCTTCATCTTTCGAACCCACTGTATCGTCTTCAAGGACAGATTGGTGGCATCAACGTGTTTTTCATCGATGCACAAAAGCAACAATTGTTCATCACATCGTTCATATAATAACATGTTCGTCCTTGTGTTCTTCATGTTCATCTTTCGTGTTCTTCATGCATCATTGTTAGGGTATGTTTGGCACGACTAGTTGGAACTGCGAGGTGTAGCTTAATTTTGAAAGCTGTAGTTTTTGTTTTTATAAATATGTTTTGTAAAAGTAGTTGTTGTAGCTTTTAGTATTAAATGACATAAAAAGACATTATATTAATTAAAAGTTGTAGTTTATAACTATTTGGAGGATAAAAAGTAATTTTGTTTGACCAAAAGCTCAAGCTCGTTTTGAAAGCTACCAGAAGTAACTTCTCGTGGAAAAGATTTTTTGAGAGCTTTCAAATCCGAATCAAAAGCATAAGCTCCTATCAACCAAACAGAGATTTTGAGCAATGGGTGTAATTGAGTCGAATATTACCAAGCTCGAGCTTGAACTCGACAATAAAACTCGAGCTCGACTCGCTAACTACTCGTACTATCGAGCTCGGCTCGCTTAAATTCAATATCGAAGAACTTGAAATATAAATACAAGATATTCAATCTAATTTTATCCCAACAACAAGTAAGAAATGTAAAAATATAAGAATGTAAGTTCAAGTTTAAGATTATATGGTTTGATTTATATAATAGTGATAAAAATATAATATAATAAAGTTGAATGATAAAAATGTAAACACGTCGGTTCCATGAGTCAATATGTAAAAAAATAAATTACCTGTGTGTGTATATATAAACGTGACTGGATGATGGTGGCACATTCGATGGTTAGAATTTAAAAATGTAGGATCCACCAAAGTGGGTCTCATCTGACTTGTACTTATAGCAATGGACAAGTAACCATCACAGTCTCACCAATTTCATGATGACGTTTTTATCCCATAAAAATATACTTGATATTTTTATTTTATATAATTTTTATTGGGTGAATTAAAGGAAGTTTAATTTCCCACTAACCTTCCTCTTGTAACACCTTCTGTCAACGTGTAAGATATAAATTGGGATGTTGCTATATTTACGTCTTGTCTTCCTCATATTTATTAATCATATATTCATTTACTCACTTAATGACATAAAATCCAGTAATTTATCTCAAAAAGAAGATGATTTATAATTAGCAAATGGAGATGTACAGATAGAATTTCTCTATAAATTGTGTAACATGCAATTAAGTGACATGTTTAAGAGTATGATCGATCGATCATCATTATTAGTTTCGCGTCTTTAATCGTTAGATAATATTTATAAAAATCGTTAGATAGCTTTGAAAAAGTCAAATTACATCTTATAAGTTCAGACATGATGTGATAAATTAATTACAATAGTTGCTTAGTAGTTTTTAAACCATGATCTTCTACTTTTGACTATGAAGTTTGTGGAGTCTAAGTAAATATGTTGTATACATTAAGAGTGTGTTATAATTGGCATTTTCAAGAATGTTATGATTTTATTGTATTTACAAAACACAAACTAAAAACTATATTATAAATGAAAAACAAAAGGTTAATATGTGCATTTTATTTTTACTTTTTTCATCCAAATTACACATTTACTGTGATAACAAGTTGATTTTGTTTAGACAAAACGAAATTTGTCAAGATGCTAAGTCAAACTCCCTTTAAATCAAATAAACTCATTTTGTAATATTAAGTTGATTTGTTTAATCAAATCAACAAAATGAATAGATTGATAATATTATTTTTATGAAACAAATACATAAGTTTTCTTAACCCAATTCACTATCATTTAACGATTAAAAAAATATCAAATAAAGGGTTGGCATTTTAATGTAGTATGTTCTTTGATCATACTTTTTAACCTACATATTTAACAAATTTTAGTTTGAGAAACATATTCTTGGATCCACAACCGGAAATCCCTGTTGAGTTTTGTCCATAAATCGTACGTTTTTTTTTTTTTTGTTTCAGGATGTGTCACTTAATTTGAATAAAAAAGTATTGAGTTTTTTTTAAACAATATTATGATTTTCAAAATAAATAACTCAAAGTAGGTGTCTTTTTTTCTTAAACCACGTCTTAATTAACTCTTATGTGCAGAAGTAGAGAGTTTTGTAAAATGCCCTTTAATTCGTAATCGATGGATCAAAAATTGGCCCAAAATTTAGGGAAATGACACCATTAATACCCGTGTTTGTGGCATGTATTTGACGTTTGTCTTTGGCAGTTAGGGTTGAATATTGTTGGGACCCATGAGTTAGCCATAGCCTAGAACAACAGTGATCGAACTTGGCTCGGACCCACTTGCTGGACTACTCATGGAGTTTACATGGATCTGGTCCCCATAAGCATCCTATGTATCTCATCTTACTTCCAAAATAAATCTAATGTTTTTTTTATAAATCAAATTTTAAAATAAAATAGTAACATATTTGATTACTAATATGAACATTAAACTAAAATGTTATTATAGTTTTTTCAATTGTTTATGACTAGTTATTATATTGAAATAATTTTAAAATGTATGAATATATATACCATTTACATGAAATATATAAACTTAGCGTATAATATATTCTGTTTTAACAATTTTGAAAATTAATAGTTATAAAAACTACATATATCTAATGTATTAACTCGTTATGTTAGCTAAAACTACATAAGTAATATAATTATACTTAAAGTAATAATTTCATCAGAACATATAATATACTAAGTTCATATATTTTGTTAAGTTTTATCTACATTTTAATATATAGAGTATATATATGTATTTCGTGAAAACAAATCAATATGTATTGACTTAACAAAATAATAAAATTAAAAGGTACAAGTTAATAAACAAATGTATAAATTTGACAAAAAAAAAAAAAGTTAAATATATAAGTATTTATATGAAGTAATATATAATAAAGTGAAAAGTTAAAAAAAATTATATAAATAAATACGATTTTTTAAAAATGAAAAAAAATAAAAAGTAAAAATAATTGAATATATGTGAAAATTAATATAATAATAATAATACCAGTTATATATATAAGTTACTTTCAATTAAAATTTTATAATAATCAATAAAAACAAAACAAATTAACTAAGTTATTGTTATATATTTCTTCGTTTAAATCCCTAAACTAATAATACGAATAATAATAATAATAATAATAATAATAATAATAATAATAATAATAATAATAATAATAATAATAATAATAATATTAATAATAATAGTAATAATAGAATAAAAATTGTTACTTTAGTCGAATTATAATAATAAGAAAAAAAGTTCATATTAGATAAAAAAAATGTTAGAATAAAAAATAACTTAAAATTAATATAAAAATAAAATAATTGATTAGTGACTGAAACAACAAAAAAATTAAAATAGCAAAATAGTCATTTTTTAAATAATGATAGGTCAAAATACTAAAAACATAACAAAATGACAACCATAAGTACTAAAATTATAATTTTGATGTAAAAATGACGATAACCATAATTTCTATACAACCACAAGGACGAAAATTGTAATTTACCCTTAAATTTTTTAACATTTTTCTTTGAAAAAATAAGCTCTTAATCTTAAAAAATAAAAACTTCTTCTGGTTGGATTTGAAAGTGTTTCAACTTTTGTTTTTAGAAAAATAAGCTTTAAAATTACACAAGCAACTCAAGTTCTTTCCCGGAAAAAAAAAGGTCTCCTAGTTAATATAATGTCATTTTAACCTTGTAAGCAACAATTACTTATTATCAGATTTAGTCACAAAACCAAAAGTTTCAATTCTTAAGAAGCACAATTAAATTTATCAAACATATTATTAACGTATGTTTAGATTTTTTGAATTGTAACGTAAAGTATATAACGTATGTTTTATTTAAAATCCTAGGATCGTCCCTACTTTTTGTTTTGGTGATATCTAATGTCAAGTCCCAATAAAGTATACCCTTGAAATTTTTTTATTATAATTTTTTGGAGAATAACAAACTTTTACTAGTAACATTGTTGTCATCTTTAGTTTGTACATCTTTTTCTTTAACCTTTTTCCCACTTAAATAACAACCATCCATCTCCAACTTATATCCTAAATGATTGAACCCTCATGGTTTTAATTTGAATCATCAAAATTTTAATACTTGTATTTTAAATTTTACAAAAATCATCTAGAACTACAACATGATGTTTGTTACAATCACTCAAAATTTACTACATATGAAGAAAAAGGCATGTTTTTCCATATAGAATGTATTTGTGTCTACCAAAAACAATTCTTACAGTACTAATGTTAATGCCCGCATTATACTTTACACCATAAATTATGTATACACTCTTTTCTCTTAAACCCTGTTGATTTGATGTGCAACTTCTTATAATGTGATATTTTTATGAGAGAATTTCATAAATATCTTTGTAAAACTTCATTATTACGTATATATTCTTATAAAATTTCTTATTTCACATATATCCTTATAAATCTTTAAAACTCTCATATGTATCCAAATATCTAATTTATTATTATTAAATCATTTAGAAATTCAAAACATTATATATTTAGTTCTCTCATTAATTAAATTCATATTAATTTGTAATAAAATAATTGGTTTCAAAACCAAACGTATTTCTAGTTAAAGTGTCAAACCTTTCATAAAATAATATAAATAGAATAAATTCAAACACTCAATTTGTTCTATTTAGATGATTTAGTCTTTTTCGACTGGTATTAATAAATATATTCTTTATTGTCGGTTAATGTTTTATATAAAATTGGATTACAATTTAATGTGATTTATTCTTTGTATATATGTAAAGAATTAACAACGATAAGTTGGTGTCAGACGTGTAATTGTAGTCATACAATTTGTGTAGCATTGGACGTATATGCCAGAGACCAATCATTTTTTTTTTTGTTTTAGAAAATCGTTGAGTTTTTTTTTTTTGTTTGAGTTTTGAAGATATACTTTGGAGATATAACTAACGAGAGAATTAAAAGTTTTTCTTTCGAATTTTTAAATGATTTAATAATAATAATTAGATATTTGGACATATATAAGAGTTTTTAAAGTTTAGAATGTCATGCACGTAAGATAATAAAATTTATAAGGATATATGCGTAATTATAAAATTTTATAAGGACGTGTACGAAATTCTACCATTTTTTTTTGTACTTCTTGTCTTTCTATTTTAATCCTATCTTATTTCTTTTGAGGGATGCAACCCCCCTTACTTTACCTTTACACTTTTCTACTCTATCACCCCTACCCTTTTTCTAATCAATCATCAATCATGCACCAAGTACATATGTCACATACACATGCACAATGGGTAAGCTATAAACCTTTGTAGGTTACATGGCTACACGAGTTTAAGCTAAAAATATAAATAAACTAAATGAATAACATTTATGTGAAGGGTAAAGGTAAAGTAAGAGGGTTGAATCCCTCAAGCTTGTGAAGAAGATCCTGTCACATTTTTACCGTAAAGAGTTTTGCGTTATGAACGAACTTATTAGCTTATTACGTTACAATAACACAAATATTGGTTTAAAGTGTTTGGATTCCATACGTTAATAAGTGATTATTTGCGTTTAGAGTTAATTCTATCACACTTTTTCATAAGTTAAAAAATGTAGTTTATTTGCTTAATAAGCGATTATTTGATCATTTTACAAGTTAAAACGCAAATCCAAACACTTTAAAAACTGATTATTTGACTATTGAGATAGAAATGTGGGATATTTCCGACATAAAAAGATGGAGAGAATTGAGATAGATTTGATATGGACATATGGTGTTGATGTGACGAGAAAGATTAGATCTGACCTATAAGGGTATATGTAGATAGATGTATGATGATTTAAATATATAATCTTTTTAAATTAAAAAATTCAGATATATAATTAATATGTGTACCAATAGCCAATTAATAGGTGGTTACTGGCGATATTTAATTATTCTATAATTAAAGACTTATCATTTAACTTAAAAATAGAATATTAGTAATGATAGATCCATCATCCATGTGCATTTAGAAAACATGACAGCTCCGAAAAAAAAGCTGAAAATGCCCCTAAAAATTCTTCCTGTTACCGTCACCAATAATGTCATTACCTTTGTTTGCTTCCGTCGCGAAATAGACTCCATCATATTCATATATAAAATAACTCATCTCTATATACGCATAAATACGGATCTCAGTAAACAATAAATCTTCGATTCAGAAACCAAATAAAACGGGTGTCACATTTTGAGTATGATTATCAGTTTTTCATGTTTTGATAACATTAAAAAATAATAATAATATGATGTAATTAAGTTTTGTTTTTCTTCATAAAACGCAGTTAGTTTTATAAAAACTTGAATTTGAAGTTGTGCAATCACTTTTTAAAACATATCTATTTTTGTAATATGCATGCAGATTAGTAGAAGTTTACACGTACAGTTTATAAAAATCATTAGTGTGACAATGTCTTTAAAATAAAGATGCACTCAACTTGCATAAACTTTCATAATTTTTGGGGTGATTTAAAGTACAAATTGTCCAATTATCATAGTTTTTCTTTTATATATTTTTAAGTACGAAAAATGTTTGTTATATATATATGAAAGTGTGAATATTTCGTAACCTTTATTGGAGTGAATGTAGAATTTTTAATATACGTACCACTTAATTTATTATACAAATGAAAGCATATTCTAAATAAAATAAATATAATAATGTAAGTAGAAATTGAATATATTATCAACATATTATATATAATGTCAGTATTAATTTTTAATTCATTATGTATATTGACACTTAGATTATTCCATTAAAGATTCATCAAATCAGTGGTAGAGTGATGATTGTACCAGACTGAATCATCTTTATCATTTTTATATATCAAATAGTTCTTTAACTTATTTGAAAATTAATAGAAAGCGTTTCTTTTTCAATTTTTATTTTTCTTAATAAATACAAAATATGTAACAATAAAGGTTTTTAAATAAAAATAATGTTTATTATGAAAAAACCAACATGTATATACATTTCTACGGTCTCATCATTTCATGTTATTTTCTCTAAAAAAAAGTGCTAAAATTATTGTTTTCTTTACGTATTTTAGGATGTCTCTGTTAGGAAAAGATTGATTAGGGTAATTAAAGACCACATATTCAATTGGGGTTGGTCTAGTGTCATTATAGGGAGATCGTTGGGTGAGCTACATAGCCATTCTGAGCTCATGTTCAATGTCTATGTTGGAGAGAATGTTAGAGATCGATGGCCTTGCAGCATGAGAGATGACGAATAAGATCAATCACTTAGAAAGCACTTATGGGTGTCTCATTGATGCTAAATCTCTTAAGGGTGCTATGTTAATGTAAGATCTATTTGGAACAACTTATTCCACAGAAAGTTCCAATATTTGTTTGGAGGCTAATGAAGAGTCGTCTACCTATTCATGCTTTTCTGTCTGACCTCAAAATTAACTTGAACTCTATTCTCTGCTCTTGTTGTGATAGATCATCGGAAACTCTTAGGTAACGTTGGTTCGTCAAATGAAATTCGATGGAATTGAAATTGGAATTTAGTTTATTTAGAATTTTTGATAACTAAGAAAAATTTATATTTTAAAAGTTAATATACAAATCCAAATATTTTAGAAACTTTTTATTTGATAATTGTGATAATAAACAACAAGAGGTAAGCCAAACACCAAATTACGAGTAATATTTTTGTTATAGTTATTATCTGATTATTAATTTTTAAAATGTTATAACACTTTTTCATAAACAAATCTAAACATCCCCTAAGTTTGGCTAACTTCTAGTAGTCTCTATGGTATAGTGATCCTAGAAATATGTTTGTCTATGGTTTGTATAGCTCCTGCCTATTGCTTAATTTGCTCGGTCACTTTTTTGTTTGATGTTGTGGTGGCCTTTCGGCCTAAGTTTCGGTTGTTGGGCTGTTCTTTTGTTTTTGCATATATATATTCTATATATATACATTGTATTCTCTAATTTAATGTTGTTTTAATAAATTGTCATTAGAAAAAAGTAATTTCAAAAGTTTACTTTATGAAAAAATCGTAATGTATAAATTTTGATGTAAAATTATAGTGTCTTTACACAACATTATCTAACAGTTAATTTTCATCAAAAGCAACATCAGATTTTTGTAGGGTTTATTATGAAAAAAAATAAATAGGTTTTCACGTTTTTTGTGTTTTCATCTCTTCAAATTATTTTTTTTTTCATAAAAGTATTCAAGTTAATTTTTTATTTTTATTTTAGTAAAATTTGGATATTAGAACCATGTTTTTCAGTTTTTAGAAACTCGATCTACTAATTATAACCGGGTTCTAATAGTCAATTTTCACAAAACTAAAAAAATTAACTTTAAGAATTTTTGTAGAAAAAAAATAACATTGAGAGACGAAAACGCAAAAACCGTAAACATGTTGGTTTTTTTCGTAATAAACCATATTTTTTAATGATAAATTGAAGATTTTTGATATTTTACGGTAACAATATAAATCCTCGATGCTTAAAATAATCGTAGATCCAAAACAACAGCTAATCCCGTTATTATGTTAAGCTAATTAAATCCTCGATCATGTAAATTTATATGATATTTAATATTTCCCTTATTTTTTATACTATTAATTTCTATTTATATTCTTAGGATCATCAGCATATATTTATATAAATTTAACTGTTATCATACATGAACAAGTCTAATTAAGTATCAAATAGAATTACTTGTCACCTGGTCTCTATTTCATTTTATTTTTTTTTTAAATTTTAATCAACGTCTTTTAGCATTCATGTTTCAATCATATTAAAATATATGACTTTTGTTCACGTTTTTCTTAACGTGCAATATCACTGTATTTATACTAATAACAGAAAATTTACGTTTGTGTTATTGTTATTGTCTTAATCTATATTTATATATATTCTAATAAAATAATACATTTTTTTTCATGTGACCCTTTCTCAGAACACCATTTTTTTTTTATTTCTCATCCATTTTCAATAAATAAATCAATTACCATTTTGGTAATAAGGATATCTATTAATTCGTAAAAAACTAATTAAATTAATACTTTTTTTCTTTTTCCTACATTAATTATTTTTTTAGATGATACATTTAAATACTTAAGGCCATGTTTGTTTTTTATAAAAATATCTTCAAACCTCTTATGTCGCCGAACTCGAAGATGCTGGAAGATGTTTTATATAAAAAGTGCGTTTGTTTGTTTTTTTTTTCCGTCTGCCCGCGTCTGCAAATGTCGTCCCGCGTCTGCGAATGTCGTCCCGCGTCTGCGAATGTCGTCCCACGTCTGCGAAGACCGCAGACCTTTACACCATCTCTTCTGACCGCAGATTTCTACAGCGAAGTCCGCAGGCATCAACCTCTTAAAAAACAAACAACACCTTAATGTATTAAGAAAAAAAGTAAAAACTTAAAAAAATAAACTAACAAACTTTTATTTGTAGTGCATGAAATTATTTTTAATAACTTATAAAATAAAAAATATTAAAAATCTTAATATTCTAATAAATAAACATCTCAAGTGCATGTCATTCTCTCATCATGATCATCTTAAGGTTGTAATTTCCAATTTTTCTATAGTTACAAATTTATTTATTATTATCAGAATTAGTTAAAACCTATTTAAAAGATTTAATTTTTAATCCATGTGACTAATAATTATTAAAGTATTATAATAACTTTTAATATTTTCATATTGATTGTAAGTTTATTTATTATACCAAAATTTTTAAGATTTTCATGAATTTTAAATTACATAGAACATACAATTTTTTATTTCATAAAATATGATATTACGTCATTGTTAAACAATTGATAAAGCATGGTCTACAGTCTGAAGGCTCATAACGTTCTATGAGAAATAAAAATATATAATCGTGAAATATTATGCAGGTTAGGATTTATGTAATTATTGATAAGCTATATTATATATTTGTTTTTTACTTATTTAAATTTAACATTTGTGTGATCATATTGAACGGTCTGTTATAATATTTTTACTATTTGATTATACGCGAGCGGTTTGTAATATTGACGATCTCAATTTAAGATTATAATTTGTAAGTATTTTAATTTCTTGCAATACAAAGGAAATTGTTGAAAAATTCCCCCTATATATTACCCAAGAAGGAGAGAGAATCTTCTTGGGTAATATGAGCCATTGGATCTCCTCCAAATCAATCTTGACCCTCTTAATTCAGTACTTTTATACAAGCTAATGGTACAAATGTTTAAAGCATGTATACACCCACGTTCTGAAACCGCTCTTCACCGGTTTTAGGCCTCGCTTTTCAGTTCCATATATCTTCAGTGAGACTAGAGAAGTAGAGAGACAAATCGATGGAGAAGATGAGAGTCGCCGGTTTCTATTACTAAGCAATGATATCAAAAATTGCAAGGAGAAACAACAGATTAGAGGTGGACGGCAGGTTTCTTCAACAATGGTTTCTTTCAATGAGATCAAGATTGGTTGCGTAGAAAACATGATCAATCCACCGCTCAACAGAGATACACTATGACGCCATCAACCTTCCTCTCGGTGCTTCCTAAGTCCGTATGGTTTCCTCCGACAATGCTCTCCCTCCTTTACTCTATTACCGCTGCACCATATATCTGGAATTGAACGTGTTTCCAAATGAGAAGAATCTTAAACCAACGAATAAATGTCAATTGTTAAGAAGTTTGTGTTTAGTTTCGAAGGGGGAAATCCATCCTGTTTCAGGTTTGTTTCTTTGCCCCATTTTAGATGATATTTGTGGTGCAGCAGGTCAATTTCAACTCTACTTCCGCCCATATCTGAATTCTAGGTTTTTTAATGTGGCTTTTAATAAATGTCTGGTTTTTATATGAGAATTAAAATGTTGAATTAGGTTTTGGTAGATATACGTTGAGGTTTATTTTGCTTTAAATTAGTAAAAATTTTGAAAGGGCTGGATGGATTCAATTGTATTTCAATCTTGCCATACTTGAATTGTTGACACTTCTATATGGTTTTTCATTTAAATTACATATGAAATAAAAACCCCTATGCAGGAAAACAAAAGGGGGTTTCATCTAATAGATTATATGAAGGAACTGATCTATGGAGTGTTTTTGTTTAATTGTAGCTTTGTTTGATGTTGTCTTCCGTCATATCTCTTTTCATTTGTTTAACCATGTTTGTTTCTTCTTTCTGGGTTGGCCGATTCAACGTCTCTTAAGGTTTGTTTATTTTTCTTCCATGTGTATCATTACTTGATCTATCTTTATGTTTAATGACTGTTCATGTATTAGCATATAATTTTTTTTGTCTGGTTTTTATGAATATGCAAATTCATTTGCTTGGGTTGATTTTATGATGTTAACTGGCACATATATGTATACACACACACACACGTTGATTGATTGAACATGATGTTTATTGTTCTTTGTTGAATTTTGGTTTTTATGATTGAGTTATAATTGCTAAAATATGTGTTCGATGTAAACTTGTAGTAATCCCCTTTTTTGGTTCGACACAATCAGTTGAAATGGGGTATGAACTTTTAATACAAATAGTTACTCATTTGTCTCTTTGAAATTTGTTTTATCATCTATCCTGCTTTGTAGATTGCTGCTTTACTTTCTTCAATGTCTTAGTTAACTATTTGTTGCGTTCTCTAGATTGCTGGTGGTCTTTGTAGATTTACATTTGTTATGAATTATTATAATATTTGAATTACCCACATGTAATTCTGCATTTATGAGGATGAATTGGATATGGGTTTTCAAAAGATCTATGATTGTTAGGTAAGGTTAAAAGGTTGATGTACCGGCAACCCCAACCGGCCCACTTCATACCGCCTCAAACCCTCACGTGAGGGGTAAATCGAGCTGTACCTAACGGTAAGACGACAATGGGTAACTTGATTATTATTAATTTTGTATGGGTTATGCAGCTAACTTGATGTGAAATGTCATCTTAAAGATATTATGTTAAATAAGAATTGTTAGTGGATGAATCATTTAGATTCGTACCATTAGAGACATATTGATATGCCTTTACATTTTAAGGTTGGTTTTGAGAAAAACTAGTGCGATGAAAGTGTGATTCAGACCATCTAAGTGTATATAAAAATTGTGAGAAAAGCTCCTGATTAGCCATATACATGAAAATGTTATTTATCTTTTGAAATCTATCTGTTTGATAAGACGATTTATAGTATTACAAAACATTTATCTTGAAATGCCCATGGATCTGAAATTAAGGGGACTGTCTCTTTGTGTTACTATGTCCTTTTTGTTTTCAAGTTGAACCCTCCTCTGACATTGCAATTGATTTCACATGGTGTAGCTATTGACTGGTTGCAGGTTTTGTATGTGTACTACCTTTATAATACATAGGAATTTGGTAAAGGGGGACATTCACAAGTTCTTAATTGTTGGTTTTAAATCTTCCATGTCATAGGATCTTTGGCGAATAAACTGTAAGTTCCCTGTTTCATTTTGCTTCATTTGATCGAGTTCTACATTACTATCTAAGTAACAAATAACAATGTCTGTGTATGTAATTTCCCCAATATATTACCCATGGAGGAGAGGAGAGAATGTGTGATCTCCTTGTGTAGTTCTGAGTCGTTAGATCACTCTCCAAATGAATCAGGGCCATCATAATTATAGACTTATTCCAAAGCATATTGTACAAACCTCTAAAGCAAACTTCAACACCATATTTACAAAACCGCTCTTCATTCGGTGAACTGCTCCCTATCCCGCTCGCGTCTACCGTTCCCTCAAAATAAACAATCACAAACCTTCACCTATCTTACAATTATATTCTGGTGTTTCTTTTTCTGTGAACTCCCATCTGATTTTTTTTTCATTTAAATTGGCGTAAAACCATATATGGTGTGAATGTGACGGTGTTTGTACGACTCTGAAGAAGTTCATGAATATTACGAAGGATATTTTTCATTTCATCTTTTGCAGTTGTTATGGGCTGATATTTCTTTTGATTCAAGTATCAATTGGGGTTTTTTTTTATAACATTCCCTTTCAACCAAAAGAACTAATGAACTTGATGATCCCAAATTGCTCCTTGCAATTGGATCTCCTCAAAGGCTCCAACAACCTGATGATCGATTTCGTGTTTAGTTCATGTTAGTGTCATTTTCGAGTAATTTTTTTTCCAAAAAAATTCCAGCAATTCCTAGATTTTCCAATTTATAATAATTTTTTACTGACAAAATGCAAGTGTTGACTAAAACTTCTTGATGGAGTCAGGGCGGCTGGAGGAGGACGACGGAGTGAGATTCTACGCTTAAAACTTCTTGGCGGTCATAGTGTCTTTTAGTGGTTTCTGTGTTCTGGTAAATTTCCAATACCTTTCTAATTTCTTCATTTTGTTATGAAATTGATTTATGTACATGAAGATTTTTGGATTTCAATTAGTTGCACCAGTTAGTTTGACTTTCTTACAGGTTAATTGTTTGTAACATGATTATAATTTGATTTTCTAGATAACCTTTTTACAAGGTTTTGAGTACGCAATTGTAATCCATTTTTCACGTGAATTTTTAAACATTGTGTGTGTTTATTACTCATATTTTGAAATGTTTTGTGTTTATTTTGGTTGTTGCAGGAACTAAAGTTGGTGGAATTAATCCTACTAATTCCTAAAAGATTCTTCTAAAAGGAATAAGATACATGACCCATTTAAGTATGTCTACATTTATCTTTCTCATAACTTTATTTTCCTGTGAATATGCTTTATTGTGACTTATATATTGGGTTCTTGAGTTGAACATTCTTTGAACATGATCAAGTGAATATGAGTTATTTTCTAAAAAGAGTTGATATCAAATGAGTACTTTTCGATGCCATTATGGTTAATGAAGGTGTAAGACGTCACCAATTAGTTTTCTAGATTATGTTCGGTTCAATGATATAAGTACACACTTGATATCAGTTGTGTGACATTTACACAACAAACAACAGCGTTACATTATGTCTTAGGTTGTGTATAACTGTATATAGTGTTCAGTTCAGATGACATAAGTAAACACTAGACACTTGAAGGAACATTTACTAATGCAATGGCATGTGTAAATTACCATGAATGAACATTGACTAAAGGTGTCATGAGCATTCAAAGAGGAGACAAACCTGGAATATGTAATGATCAGGCTCTTGAGTATGAAAGCTTCATTATACAATAGATTGGGGACCAGGTTAATTAACTGATTTCTGGCACTTTTAGGACATGTTCAAACATTTGTACACTTATCTTCTCTTGTGCATACAATGGCAATACAAATACTTCTTAAAATTTTATGTGTCTTGGGGTCCCATTTACCATGCTAATGTTTATAGTGAGTGAAAACTAAGTGCAAAGTTGAAGTCATACCTTGTGAATGGTCAATGATTTTTGTTACTCATAATCTCATATGGTGAAAAACAAATACAAATGTTGTAATATTTTTGCAAATACTCATGCAAACACGAATAAAGACTATAATGATTGATGTCTTGGGTTGATGCTAGAAAGTATATGTGAATTTCTGCTTATTAATCCTTGCTTTTGACATTTTTGTTTTTAATTTGCTTTAATGATTGGTTTTTAGGCTTTAGCTAAACATGTTACACATGAGCATTTTAACATGTAGTCACTAAATTTATAAGCTTATTAATCCTTGAACATATTATTTTTGTATTGGTTTTGTCCTCTAATTGAATAATTTGGTCGGTAAAATTAAGTTGATTGAATAAATGTTTCCACGAGAGTAGAAATCATTTTTGAAACATCATTAAATGTATTTCGTTTGAAAGTATTTTATTGGGTTGCATGTGTGTTTTTGTATAACTTATTGAACTTTGTGATGGTTTTTTATGGGAAGTGATTTGTACGCAACAAAAATTTGTCATACACAACAATTTCATATAAAAAGACTATTCTACCATTACTTTTATGGATAAAGTGTAATGATGATAAAATGGTTAATATGGATAAGATAGTCACTTTATATAAAATTGATGTGTATGACAAAACTTTGTTGTGTACAAATTACCTCTCATTTTTTATATAAAATTGGACTTTTGTGTATTGTATTGTTAATCAAGAAAAAAATGATTGTATAAAGATTGAAGTTCTTACTCAAATCACGAATATTAATATAAAAGCTTCAACTATTTATAATATGATGATTTATTTATTGTATTTATGATGTTTTTATTCTAAATCATATGGTTCCATGATTTCTACTTTATCAATCAAATCAAAGTACATGTTGCTTAATTGCCTGCTCAAAGACTTTTTACTTTGTTCTAAGATGTGTATGTTTGAGTTCTTGGATTGCATGGTTTTACTGACATATAGATACAATGAAGATTTGAAACACATTGAAGTCATAGTCCAAGATGCTACAACGCAGGACAACAGGCATTCGATTGCCAAAAACAGGGTCTACAACCATATAGTTGATTCTATTTGAGGGATTTTCAAATATCAATGGAAATGGCCTAATATACACATAAATCTTATGGTTGTTACATTCCATATGTGTTCATTTGACTTCTAGCCAGGTAAAGCAATCACATTGGATTTATATACAATCTCGAAAACAGATAAAATATATCTATTTATAATTTCAAATTTGTTAGTTTCTCTTGATTCTTCATTGGTGGGCGTTATCACAATTTGATAGATTCAATTCCAAATGTAGATGGGATCATGCTTTGTGATGTTGTTATCAGGTGGGAAATGGAACATGATAATACATAGGTACTTGTAGAATCATTAGTCTATAGAGCAAGCTAACCTATTATGTAAACTGTGTAAGGTGATACTCCAGTTTAAAAAAGGTATGCTAATTTTTTTCATGTAGGATTTCACACACAACGAGAGTTTCTTTTTTGAATGTAGTTGACTGTTATTTATATATTTTCTTTCAAGACATTGTCAATGTGATTTGAAAAACGACTACGTGAGTTATGTGAAAATTGTTGCTATGAATGCACTCACTACTGATTACATGCACGCCTTCAATCCAACCATATTTTTATAGAGCTATACCAGTGTTATATATATTAGTTACATGCATGTATGATGTATCATCCAAATGGCATCCGGGTAAAGTTATCTCCTTCAACCCAACAGTAAATTTTAAAATTGTTCACTGAGACATAAACTTTTAAAACTGGAATGTACTATCAATGATCTATAATTGATGGTACATAATCTGGATCTTTTTATCGTAACTACAAAGTATAAACTGAATGTGGTTTGGTATGTTGTTAGGGACTGGTGGTGGGATAGAAACTGAGGTGACGAAAAAATGTGGTTGAACTGGGCGGCACAACACAAACTACGGTAGCCTTTCATTATGCATATTGATTTTTTTAACTTCCTTGAGTTATCTAATGTTCAGCAATTATTGTTTCATCTATGAAACCATGAAAATTTTGACATGGTGCTTATATGAAACATAAGATTGGTACGAAACTTACTAAAATTTCACTTTAACCATGTGTATGTCAAGGAGCGAGCTCAGCCAATAAGAGGTGTCATTGCTATCTTCATAGGACAACATGACATGATGCTCTTAGTGCATTTGAAAGCAAAATCCGATCTCATGCTTACAACTTCTACAAGCCTGACCTTGCAAATGAATATATGGTATTTCTCAGTCCTTCATATGAAGTTTTATTGTGTTTTAGCTGAATAAGTTGAAAATAAAAGTTTCTTTGAAACTTGGTTAAAATTTGATTCATGTGCTTACCGAGTTACACAAAAAATACATACAAATTTATGTGCAAGCTAAAGGTTGTGTTACATAAAAAGTGCTTACAATGTTTACATAGCTCAAGTTTCTGCCTTTGTTGTTAGTTTTTTTTTATGGATCCAATAAACTAAATGTGTAAGTACTTACAAATTTATGTGCAAGCTAAAGGTTGTGTTACAAAACTATCACTGGCCTACAAAACTATCCCAAATGACATGAATCAACCAACTATAACTTCCACTAAGCCATAAAACTCACCTTTGATAACTCCAACAATAAAATCCTAAATGCCATTGATCATAAATGATGTCATGAAGTGAGTCCAACTACAACAAAAAAAAAGAACTGTAACAATTTTACTATGCATAATTAATTCAATAGAAAATTTGACTATGTGCACTACTTAGCATCTATTTTGATGGTTAATACTTTTGTATGAATACTTGATGACATTATCAAAAAAATTTTGTGTAGAATAAGTTCTTGTGGTCCCTTGGGTACATTGCTTTTAATTCAACTTTTGTAAACCTATTCGTACAATGTTACGAAGTAAAAAAAAAAAAAAAAGGTGATCACTAGGTTAACCAAACTAATATTTTTTCGATCGTGTAAAGCTCATTACTCAATAGTTGTATAGAATAAACAATGCCTACTAACCTAGATAAAAAAGTATTTCATAATCTTTGAGCTAGGATGAAAAAGCACATCGTAATTTTTAAGCAAAGGTCTTGAGAAATATGTTCATTCTTTTTTTGGCAATTACATTAACTCATCATCTTCATTTACGGACTTATCTCCAATAATTATCCTTAAATCATGGAAATGAGACCATTAGAATAATAGTGTAGATTGAAAATAAGTAAACTAATATGTTTTTGTAACCTATCTCCCCATTATTTTTAAATCATGAAAACAAGCCAAAAGTAATATGTTTATGTACTATGTTCTTGTATTAGGTAGTAAAGGTGGAGAGATGGATGAGACGAGAAGTTTGGAATCTCAAAAAGTTGTAATAGAAGTTAAATTGGGCTTATAGAATGTTTAGATGCACAATTAGTAATGCATTGCAACGAGAGTTGTATTGTTTATCCATGACAAGTGCAATTGTACTTTATCCAAGTTTTTTCATTTCAACCGTATGAAAGGGTATGGGTATAATTTGGAGTCCAAAAATGAATTTCTGCAAATCGTGTTGTAATAAAGTGTTAGGTCTTAAAGATAATTAACATTCTTGACTGTTAAAAAATAGAGGAAATGGTACAGGAAAACATGGCCAAAGAGATAGAAGATGCAAAAGGCTTTGTTGGCCTATATCGGTGGGGAGGGAAAAAGGTTTGACAGAAGAGCTACATGTAAAAATCATTTTTGTATCAATTTTTCTTTTGTCATGGCATACTTAAACTGTTGAAACTTCTATCTGTTTTTTTAAGCTAATCATATCAAATGGAAATCCATAAAATCTGTAAGAAAATAGAGGTCGGTTTCATTTGATGCATTAAATCAAGAAAATGCAACTGACATTATTTCATACTTAGATTTCTATTTTCCATTGAAAATTGATTAATCTTGATGATATTATGCTTGATTCCTAATATGAAATAACCTTTAAAAAATTCAATAACAAAGAAGTAAATACAAACATGAGTTGGTAAGTCTATGAAAATAAAAATATTGAAGATGTGCTTGCTTCTCACAACGATGAACATCCATTCTATGAAGTTAAGGAATAAGTTATAAAAATATGGTTTGCTTTAGCTTGATGAACTTTCAGGTGACAATATGGCATGATCCATTTAATCTTATAATTGAATGAATATTTGTGTGTTGTGTATTCTTTAAAAATGAATGTAACGAAAACAAATATCATAGACGATTATTGGTCATCGTTGGTTTCATGTAGTTTCACGATCTACAAGCTAACTATTAAAAAACAGTAATCCTGTGCACCGCACGGGTATTACACTAGTTATTTTCTGATTAACAAGGCAACACCTATAATGTCACGTGTAATTTTCTTAATGTTTCATTGTTTACAACTTATTATTAAGAAAAGTAATCAAAAACCTATTAATTTTTTTTTTTTTGTCTAAATTCACTTAACTAATAAAATTTTATCTGATGTTTTTATTGATAATTAATATATATTTCCGAACTCATTCGTAGTTTATATGAAACAATTTGAACCATTTTAAAATTAAATAAATGAAAAGATTCTTCATATAAGCAGAAGCTAAAATCATTTTTTATTTAAAATTTTCAGATTAAATTAATTTTTTTTCATGTTTTCCCTTTTGAGATGGATAAATTTTAATCGAAAAAAATTTTATCATGAAAAAACCAACATGTTTTTACATTTTTTGTGTTTTTGACCATTCATATTATTTTTTTTCTGAAAAAATCATCAAGTTAATTTTTATTCTTTTTGATTCACTGAAATTTATCTATTAGACCCCGCTTTTTAGTTTTAAAAAAATTCAGTTTACCAATTATAACCTGTATCGAATAATAAAATTTCACAAAAATAGAAAATAAAATTATCTTGAAAAATTTTTCTGAAAAAATAATATTATGATAAATGAAAACGTAAAAACCATAAAAATATGTTGGTTTTTTTTCGTAACCGGTGTAAAAAATAAAAAAATATAATTTATTAACACGGAATCAGTATGTGAACACAGCCGCCATACTTTAAATTTAAATAACCTGAACTGAATCTTGGTGTCTCCTTGATTTATTTAACCAACAGATATATAATATAAATATATTATGTATGCAGTATGTATTTGTCGGTTTCATATATACATAATTACATATACGGTTGCCCATAATTCCAACCTGTCCAAATTAATATGCTTTTCTCTGTTGATTCAGTTAAGAAAATAAAGATTGAATTATTATCTAATCTAATATAAAAAAAAGTTGTAAATATATTCAAAAAAGATATATGTGTTAGCAAGAATGAGAAAATGATGTTCATTAGATGATTAAATTACATAAATGGTCCTGTACGTGGTTTATATGAATTTATGATTTTCGTTCAAAAAATAATTTTATTACATCATAAATTTTTAAAATTGAAAATTGTGACATTTAGGTCCTTAAAACTAACGAAAACAATGGTATTTTCGCAAACTCTATATTATATACATATACATACGTATATGAACATGTATACATGTGTATTTGGACATGATTTTTCATTGTGGATCACAATTAAATTTGTTTTCTATTGATCTTAGGCTATGATCAGCCTATTTAGATAAGGGAGCTTGTATATATGTGGTTTACTATAACTTACTTTTACTAATTAAACACATTTTATATATTTTCGATTGGCAATTTTATTCTCTTGTAACAGGTTGGTTAATTCTATATTTTGCACTAGTTTATTACCCGCGTATTACGCGGATATTTTTAATATGTATAAAATATAATAAATAAAAAGATAAAGATATAAATATTATTTTTTAAACAAAAGTATATAAGATGATATTATTATTATAACCTATTAATTTTGTGTATTTCTAAATATATATGAAGGGTAATTATTTTCTTGTATATTTTTTAAACTTTTACTATATTATCTTATAATTAGAAAGTTAATAGATTATTAGATTTTGTTTGATTTGATTTGATTTGAATTTAAAAGTGGATTATATTAGATTTGGATAGATTTAATTAATAAGTTAGTAGAGTATTAGATTTTGTTTGATTTGATTTGAATTTAAAATTAGATTATATTAGATTTGGATAGATTTGATTTAAATTTCTTTCATTATTTTAAAATTTTATAAGTGACACGTGTCGATTCATGGTGACGACACGTGGCTTCACCAGGAATGAGTATAGTTACTCTTTTAATAGTATAGATAGATTAGTAGGTTGTAATATTTTGCTTCGTTTATAAATTTTACTGTTGCATTACATTAATTTATTGAAAAATAACGTATTAAAAAATTAATTTTAACATTTTTTATTTTAAATAATTAATTCTGGTGATATCATATAAAATATTCTTTGGTGATGTCAACAATAAACAGTACGTAGCCATGGCCATTGGCATATTGAAAACCAAATAAACGAGGACCATTGTAATGAAAAAGATATCTGCTCTTTCGATTCCCAGCTCTCTGCACCATTCTAAGTGTCTAATCATTTGTATCACTTTTTCCGTATATATAACAAAATCTAATTGCATTAAATATTCCACAAATTTTAGGATTTTATGCAGATGTTGTATTTAATAATGATCGTTTTCATCTACTCTTCTACTTTAAAAGTATAAGTTATACAATAACATACAAGTAAATATGAAGTGTCACCGAAGGGCCTTTGGCCTAGTGGTAAGAGGGTGGTAATATAAGTGAGAGGTCACGGGTTCGACACTCGTCGGAGGCAAGTTGATATTTTGGTGGTGAAAGTAACTCTTGTGGTAAATGAGTTGTTTAGGAGTAAGAGTATGATAGTTTGCCGTTCAAAAAAAAAAAATCAAGTGTCATTATTACCCTAATGTATTGTTATTACTTATTAGGCAATCTAGACTGGGCATCACCATCGACAATTCACACCTCTGTCACATCACTCCATCATAATCCACAACCCATACGTATAAAATGGGCATCATCGTTCTTCAACTGGTATAAAATGCATTACCATTTGCACCAAACATAACAAAATAACGTGGGAAGAGCTGTGACGAGAACACAATGAGAGGCTATGGAGGCGTGGAGGGAAGGAGGAGCGGTGTGATGTATCTAAACAATTAAATATAAAAACGTATTATACATAGTTAATATACTATAAACGGGTTTCTTTTCTTGCGATTTATGATGTTATATATGTGTCTAAACAATTAAATTTAGAATAATTGTACATATTCCTATGATCAAGCTGGCATTCCCCTTCTCTCAACTCCAACATGTTTGAGTTAGAATTAATGGTTTATGATATAAAAATGTGAGTTTGTTAGCTTAAAATAATAGTTTACATATGCCATGTGACATGTTTGGTATAGTTCATCTAACTTGCCACTGTGTTATAATGACGGTTTTAAAATATATAATTTTTTATAAATAAATCTGTAATGAGAGGACTCTATCTAAAAGCTAAGAGAATAATAAACTAAACTAAGAATTATAATGAACTAAACATTAAAAAACTAAAACCATCAATAAATATGAAATCATAAAATATATTTCTTTGATATCTACTTTTTTAAAAAAAAAAAAAATTTTTGATAGTTATTAATCAAAGAAATTGAATTCAAAGTAACAAAAAGTTACTAATATTTTATATAAAGAATTAAATAAAAATATATAAGTAAATTAAATATAAAATATAAATATTTTATTAATGAAGAAGAGGAGTATATATATATATAGAATATGGTTCGTGTGAGTACCTAAAAAATGCAGAGTACCGTGAGTACTTGTGAACACACGGATTTCAGATGTGAACTTGCTCCGAAATTTTTTTTTTTTTGAATTTTTTTCATATTCATTTAGATACAAATAATATAAGGCTATTCGTAAAAAAATTATATACACATTTACACTTTCTATCATCTTAAAAGTCATGTGAACGTGAAAAAATTTATGTGAACTGTGCTTAGTTGTGAACACACGTTCACAACAGTGCAGTTCATGTGAACACACACGTTTCACATAGTTCTAGTGTGTGTTTAGGTGTGAATTTTTGCAAGTAGTCTTATATTATTAATTTAAACATGATTATGAAAAAAATTTCAAAAAAAAATGATTTTAATCGAGGTACCTCCGGTACTCCGTAAAAGTAGTGGTACTCATTTGAACCCAAATATATAGAATATGGTTCGTGTGAGTACCTAAAAAATGCAGAGTACCGTGAGTACTTGTGAACACACGGATTTCAGATGTGAACTTGCTCCGAAATTTTTTTTTTTGAATTTTTTTCATATTCATTTAGATACAAATAATATAAGGCTATTCGTAAAAAAATTATATACACATTTACACTTTCTATCATCTTAAAAGTCATGTGAACGTGAAAAAATTTATGTGAACTGTGCTTAGTTGTGAACACACGTTCACAACAGTGCAGTTCATGTGAACACACACGTTTCACATAGTTCTAGTGTGTGTTTAGGTGTGAATTTTTGCAAGTAGTCTTATATTATTAATTTAAACATGATTATGAAAAAAATTTCAAAAAAAAATGATTTTAATCGAGGTACCTCCGGTACTCCGTAAAAGTAGTGGTACTCATTTGAACCCAAATATATAGAATATGGTTCGTGTGAGTACCTAAAAAATGCAGAGTACCGTGAGTACTTGTGAACACACGGATTTCAGATGTGAACTTGCTCCGAAATTTTTTTTTTTTTGAATTTTTTTCATATTCATTTAGATACAAATAATATAAGGCTATTCGTAAAAAAAATTATATGCACATTTACACTTTCTATCATCTTAAAAGTCATGTGAACGTGAAAAAATTTATGTGAACTGTGCTTAGTTGTGAACACACGTTCACAACAGTGCAGTTCATGTGAACACACACGTTTCACATAGTTCTAGTGTGTGTTTAGGTGTGAATTTTTGCAAGTAGTCTTATATTATTAATTTAAACATGATTATGAAAAAAATTTCAAAAAAAAATGATTTTAATCGAGGTACCTCCGGTACTCCGTAAAAGTAGTGGTACTCATTTGAACCCAAATATATATATATATATATATATATATATATATATATATATATATATATATATATATATATATATATATATATATATATATATATATATATATATATATATATCTACACACACAAAAAATTCACATAAAAAATTAAAATATCTGATTACTTTACAAAATATGTTATATATACACGTGTATAGACATGCCAATTAAGGAGGAATTGCTCTAAATAGCAAGTAATTATTTTTTTTAATTATAGCAATGTCGTAAATTTTGTCCAAAATAATGGAATCAAGTATTGGTTTACTCCCGATTATAACATTTCACCGGTAAACAACAAGTACGTTATTATTTCGAACAATCTGTTAAATGGCAAAAAAAATAAAACTAATTGTCACAATAAAAAAATAAAATAAAAAGTAGGTTGCTATTTAAACAATAAACCCTATGTATAACTTTTTTTTACCAGTCAACTTTTATTGTTTACCGGTTAAATGCTATAATCAGAAATGAACAAAGAGTTGGTTTCTTTATATGAGACAAAATTTATGAGATTACTATAATTAAAAAAAGAAAAAGTTGCTTGTTATTTTGAAAAATTCTCCCAGGTAATTAATGTTGTTTTTAGATTAAGGGTTTATTATGAAAAATCATGTTTTCCAATTTTTAGCGATTTAGTCCCTCCATGTTATTTTTTACCATAAAACCCCTCATGTTACTGATTTGTTGTTGGTTTTAGGAAATATTTGACTTACAACCGGTTATACCGGTAATAAATCCTGATTTGCAGGTTGCCGGTGGTGGTTTGGTGGCGGCACAACACCTGAGACCGTTCTTGGTCGGCGACGGCGGCAGTTGTGTGGTGGGCGCAGCCGAGAGATCAAGCGAGTGACCGTAAGAGAGTGGGTGAGGGCGAGTGGTGGTGGTTGTCGTGAGGACGGTGACGGTGATGGGGTTATGGGGGCGGCGGCGGCGGCGTTGTTAGGGTTGAGCCGCTGTCGTCGTGCCGGCGTTAGGGTTTCCGCGGTGGCAATGTATGGCGGCGCTAGGGTTCAGCTAGGGTTTCCTCCTGCCGGCGTTAAAGTTTATGCGGTGGCGGTGATGGGGTTATGGCGGCGCTAGGGTTTCCTCCTGCCGGCGCTAGGGTTGAGTCGTTGTTGTCGGAAGTTGCCGCCCCCAAAACATGTGCGATGGTAAAGATGGTTGTGCAGAAGATGATCGGCACAGAAGGGCTGCAAGGTGAAGTCGCCGACGAATATGATGTGCAGAAGATGATCGGAGAAGATGATCGGCAGGAGGAAACCGGTTACAACAGGTAACTTTCCTAAAACCAACAACGAATCAGTAACATGAGGGGTTTTATGGTAAAAAATAACATGGAGGGACTAAATCGCTAAAAATTGAAAAACATGATGGTTTTTTTCATAATAAACCCTTAGATTAACCAAGTTTTGAAAGGGTTTAGGGGGTTTTATATTTTTCCAAAAAAATATATTCTTTTTTTCTTCCCATTTTGTGGGACGTAAATTTCGAACGGATTTTAAAGATAGGAAGCAAATTCCGGCTAAAAACGATCCACAAAAATCCAAATCAGCCCGTATTTTAAAAATATAGGACTATAGCCTTATAGGTTTTGTCTTGCTTTTGTATGGGGAACTTCTGATTTGGGTTGGGCCTAACGACGAGTTAAGCCTCAACCCATATATGTTGGGGTTGTGGCCTAGAACTTGTATTATTTGGATAAAACAAATTTTCACAAGAATTCAACGTTTTTTGGCTTTAATTTCATTGTTATAAAGGCAAATATAAAATCTTAAAATTCTATATTGGTATAAACAGAAAATAAATTGTATATCCCCGACCAATCAATAAATATGAAAATGAAAACATTTAGGTTTATATATAAAATTAAAATGATTTAATTTGAATATGATAAAGTTTAAGCTGTAAAAAAAAAAAGAAGATTATGTCAAAACGATGACTAACTTCTCATGAGTTCCTTTATTTATTTATTTATTTTTTTCCGAATGGCAGATACATGTCAAGCTTCAAGCAAAAAAAGGGTCTTCAAGTTAGAGAAACATACAACCCAAAAATACCAACCAACTTCAACACCCAACAATATTACTATTCTAAACATAAACACCAAAGCAGAAAAATCAAGGCCAAACATTTACCTCGAATGGATTTAGAGACCATTTTGACCAGTTAATTTGAAGAGACGACTTCCTGTTCGCAAACCACAGGTACGAAAGACGTTGTACACTAGGAAATTGATCTTCCTCCCGAATCTTCTCATTCTCTTCAATACTAGCGTATAAAATCCTATTCCTTCCTTTTCAAATGACACGAAGAGTAAACACTATCATATCTCTTCAAAGAACATTCCATTTTCGCATTTGGCCTTTGAAGAAAACCATAGAGTTGAAAGAAGTTATAGAGTCCAACATAACAGCTGAGAATCCCCACCAACTTCAAATTTTACACCATAAGAATTCACCATTGGACATTTAAAGAAACAATGATCCACATCTTCATGCTCCCTTCTGCATAAAATGCGTTCTTTCGAACCAATCACAACTCCCATATTCTTCAGATTCAATTTTGTTGGTAAAGCATTTTATAGTAGTCCCCAAATACAAACATTCACCTTGATTGGAATAATTGAATTCTAAAAAATTCGAGTATTGATCCCCACAGCTCCTGAAAAACTTTTGTTTAATAGACATAATAACTTTTTTGCCGGAAAAAACACCATTGGGATCTAAGTTCCACATAAAAACATCCTCACCCTCTTTGATCAAGTCCATATTTGATAATAATAATTCCAAACTTTTCAAATCTTCACACGCGCCCTCCCTCTCAAAATTGTTCGCCAACACCAATTTCCTTTCTAGGTGTCTCTGTCCAGCTTCCATCGTTCTTTAAAGCATGCTTCTTTGTTTGATTCTAAAGCATAAAGACGAGGGAATAACTCCATTAACAATATCTTAAGTAACAAAAAGATTTATATATAATTTACATATTAAATCATGCCTGCCAATTTTATAATTGAATTAAACTATATATAGGTTTCAAATCTAAAAGCAATAATACCAAAGAAGTGAAGTTGTAAATTAATGAGATTGGATCTTAAATGATAGATTTAGAGGGTCTGGCAAAAAAAAAAAGTAATATCTCTAGTAAATGAATATGTGTCATAAAACAAATGAATTAGGAGTATGAGGTGGAGCGAACGAAAGATCATACTTACCAAGGCGCGCAATTGGAGTCAAGTGTTGAGGCAAGGAAGACAAATACCAAGTTTTCAAAGACTAGTACATAATTAAGCTTGTTAAGGCAATTGAAGTTACAATTGCAGTTTGAATTATAAAGTTTTTAGGGAGATGTAATTTGGATCATTAAAATGTAGATGGACTTGAAATAAAAAGACTTTGACGACATTAGGTTAGTTGCCGTTGCGCACCAAAGTTAAAAGTTTTAAGTTGACTTTAGATACTAGAATTTGGGTTTGTGTTGTGAGCCAAGATTTAGTTCACTTGTTACAATGCACACCTACAATTGATATCACTGTCGAAATCTTTGTGAATGTATTGCACGTTATTTACCAATCACTATTTAATGCGAAGTTTGATCAACAAAAGATCGTGAAATTACGTATAAACAGATGTACATTAAAAAAAAAGATGGACCTTCAAGTATTATAAAGGAGATTGTGCGTTCTACTCTTTCACATTTTAACTTTTGATGCCACGTACTTCGCTTAGAAAATGTGTAAACAAGATGTAAAGTACTTGGATGAGTGCCACCAGTTCACCAAGGCATCACCTCTAGTTGACGAATGGTTCTCTTCTTCTATGCTTTACTGCTTCTCGAGTTCTCACCTCCTTGACTCTTTTTCGGCTCCAAACTCCACAGAGGCACAAACCACAAATTATTCAATCCGACATGGTAACCTATTTCATACTTTTCTCTATCGATCAGTTTATGTTTTGTGTTAGAACTTATAATTCATCTTTAAAACTTGCAAGGTCTTTCCTAATTTCTTATTTTGGTTATACTGGACCATGTTAATTTGTGTTTACTGTTTACTTAGTTAATTGAAATATTGAATTACACTTTATAAATGTTTACTTAGTTAATTGATTTTGGCTTTTCGTATTCAAATAGAACCTTGACTGTACATGTATAAAAAACAAATGTAGGGTTCATTGAAACAATTTTTGATAAAGAATTTATCATCTGGTGGTAGAGAACCTTCAAGTGTAAGTGATTCTAATAGTTTTCTAGAAATGCTAATTATTCATTAATCATCGCAATGATAAAGTTTAACATAAACTAACAAAAGCCTTAAATAAAAATTGATCTAAACATCAAGAAAAATCCCTTAAAACATAAACTATAAATATGGTTTTTTTTATAAAATTTCTATAGACCTCTTCTCAATTTAAATAAATTTGAATTTTAAAAGTAGTAAGATTTAAGTTGTATAAATAAATTTGAACAAAGTGTCCAAATTAACTACTCAAGTTTCATAATTTTTTAACAATAACATAATATGTCGTTTTGATGATTAGAATTGGATTAATCATAATGATTTGTTGTTAATACGTGTCATGTCCAAAAGATAAAATACAAAGACAATATGGGAAAACGAAAATCAAATAAAACAATTTGCGTGGCAAAATCTTATTGGCTAGCTACACATCAAATTATACTTAGACAAATATTAAATTTTTTTTTTACTAGAGAAACATTTTCGAACAGGGATTTTTTAATTTCGAAATTAATAGAAACGTCCTAGTCATGTAAAAAATAAATTATATACGTTATAATTCAATTAAAAAAATAAAGAATTAGCCGGTATTTGTTTCAATTTGAATGGGTACACTGCCTATAGATCCTCTCGCTTATGCCTTTCACACCATGGCGTTCATACAATATGTTGGCTCTGGCTTGGCTTTGAATAAGTTTATACTACCATTTTTTTTTTTTTTGAATTAAGTGGTATATGAATTATAGTTTATAGACATACATTTATTCGTGCTCACCAAACAAATTTTAAAAAAATAATCAAATTAATGAATTTAGCCTTTATATGGTTCCAAGGATTGTATCATTGGACTGAACAGCATAACTAATTAAGTACATATCAAATTATAGTTTTGTTGTTTACGGAAGGGTCAATTGTTAAAATTAACAGTAATTTTTTGTTGTTTTAATCATAGATAACATAAATTAATATCTTTTATATTTAACAGTATCAACAGTTATATTTTGTATTATTATTAGTAATAATTTTTGTAATTTTTTTATCATTTATAGCAACAACTTTATAAATATTTACTATAAATTATTTGAACATTTTGTTTTTTGCATTTGCATTTGTAGTTTAAGTTTTATGTTAAAAAAAACATCTGGTATTACTAAATGATTTAAACATTTTGATTTTTTTAATGAAAAAAAGTCTCAGTGACCAAATTGATAATAAACTAAAAAGATGATAAGTTTTTTCAACATAAATATTAAATTACAATATGACAATCCTGAATAACAGGTTACCAGTAACGAGAACTAAAATGATAATAAACTAACATTGAGAAAATAAACCGATAAAACCATAAAAACACATGGTTTATTTTCAATATTATAAATGGTTAATTCTTTCAAAATTAGACCGGCTTAATTTGCTTGAAGCCAAGCCAAGCCTAGCCAAGGCAGCCGTGGGTTGTTAATAAGAAAGATCCTGTCAAACCTAACACGTACCCTAGTTTATAGTTTCTACAAGGACCCACATTTGCCATGTCTTTGGTCAACCAACTAATCCCCCCCACGTCATCACATACCAGGTCCAGGCCCATGCCCAGGCCCATATGTCTGTATATATATACATAACCACCCAACGCCCTTTAATCTTTCTCTATTTGCTTTTTCATCTTTATTCATAATTTTTCAATCAAAACCCTCTCAAAGTTCAGACTCGCCGGTCATCACTGCTGCTGAGTTGGACCCCATGGGCAACTGTTTGAAAGGATCAAAATCATCAAGATCGGTGTGGGCTGAAACTGATGATGAAAATGATCATTGGGTTTACTATTCTGATCCCGATCTTCGACAAAAGCAAAGCCTTTTAAGTGACGAAAAAACCGAAAACGCATATGTTGCTGTGAATGAAGAAAACCACAACAACAAGAATGACACGAATAGAGAAGTCAAGATCATGTTGAGCAAGAAGCAGCTGGAGGAGTTGATGGGTACGGTGGATGATCTTCGTAACATCCCTGTCGACCGAATCTTGGACCGTTTGACTGATTCTAGCAATCGGTTAGAGTTTTATGACGACGACGAGGATGATGATGATGATCTTCAGCAGCCATGGAAGCCCAGTTTACAGAGTATCCCGGAGGAGAATTAGAATACTTGGGTTGCTCATGTTTACCTCTCTGTCCCTTTTTATGATTTCCAATTGAAGTTTTCCTTGGGGAAAATATTAGAATTTTGCGAAAGGGGAATGCAAGTAGCAAGTTGGTTCATCTTTGTTGATGTGTTTTCGGTATATTTTTTTGTAAATATTTTGAGAGATTTTGTATGAAATCCCTTTTACGATCTACATATGTTATAAAATTTTATTATTAGTCGGATATAACTAATTAATTAAGAACGGTCACAATTTTTATGATCATTTTAATTGATTTAAAAGTGTTATCTATAACTAATTAGAAGTTTAGAACGACGGTCGTTGGTCTAAATTGACTGAACAAAAATGAATAAATAATTGTTTTGCTTTTTTTATTACAAAAGTAAATAAACTTAGCTTATTAGATATGATATTGACTAAATTACATAAATGGTCCCTGTGGTTTATATGTAATTACGGTTTTAGTCCCTGAAAGAATTTTATTACACCACAAGTCCCTAAAATCGAAAAGTTGTAACATTTTAGTCCCTGAAACTAACGGTGGTTAACTTTGACCGTTAATCTCAGGGGCATTTTCGTCCTTTTGTTTTTCAGGGACCATCTATGTAATTTTGAAACTTTCTTATTTCTTTTTCCTTTTTTCTCATTTTTCTTTATATCATAATTTATTTTCATATATATATTTTGTATTTCTTTTTTATCATTTAAATTACTCAAATGTAACATTTTATTTTTTATTTTTTTTTATTTTAACTATAAATTTTTATTTGTATGTTTATTGTTATTATTAATACTAATGTTTTTATATATCACCATAATTATTTATAACATTATTATATGATATAAAGATTTATTTTTTTCAATTAGTTATTGAAAATCCAAATCTTTCTCCATTCTTTTTTCATTTAGAAACGACAAAAATAAAAATTAGTTTTAGTTTATTTTCGTTCTGAAAATTTAAAATTGAAATGATTTATTTGTTTTTTCTCCATTTAAAAAATTCAAAACAACGAAGTGTTGAAGTTTTTTTCATTTCGAATAAGTATATAAACAGAATGGTTCATAGCTTCTTCATTAAAAATATTTAATCAAAAATTTTTAATTCGGAATGGTTCGAAAAAATAAAAAATTGGAATGGTTCGTCAGTTTTTTATAAAAAAATTAAATCTGAAGGTTTCGTCATTTTCTATTGAAAAAATTTGAATTATAATGGTTCGTCTTGATATTGAAATGGATATTTTGTTTTTAAAAATAAAATATCGTAACGGTTTATTGTGTTTTTATAAAAAAATTCAAATCGAAATGGTTCATCGTTTATTTGATCGAAAAAAATTAAATCGGAATGGTTCGTCATTTTTTTCACCGTTTAATTAAAACCGGAATGCTTTTTTTGTTTAGAAAATAGAAAATCAAAATGGTTCATCATTTTTTGATCAAAAATTAAATTCGGAAGTGTTCGTTGTTTTTCGATCAAAAAATACAGATCATAACGATTCGTCAGTTTTTTGTTCAAAAAAACTAAAATCGAGATTGGTTGTCATTTAATGAAAATTAAAATTGTTAAAAAAAATAAGCAATGTCAGATTTTCAATTTTTCCGAACAATAAACGGATTTTAATTTTTTCATAAAAAAATGAAAAATTATATACTTTGTTTCTTTATTAAAACGAAAAAAACAATGAAACACACGTACTTTTAATATTTACGATGAAGAAACAATGAAACACTCGTACTTTTAATATTTCCAAATGAAAAAAAAACTTCAACATGTTATTATTTTCAATTTTTTGTATGGAGAAAAAATATAAATCATTTCGGTTTTAGATTTTTAAACGAAAACAAACTAAAATTAATTTTTATTTTTATCTTTTCTAAATCGAAAAAATAATGGAGAAAAATTTGGATTTCCAATAACTAATTGAAAAAAATAAATTTGTATATCATATAATAATGTTATATAAATAATTATGGTAATATATAAAAAATTAGTATTAATAATAACAATAATCATACAAATAAAAAATTAATGGTTAAAATAAAAAAAATAAAAAATAAAATGTTACATTTGAATAATTAAATGATAAAAAAGAAATACAAAATATATATATGAAAATAAATTATGATATAAAGAAAAAACAGAAAAAAAGAAAAAGAAATAAGAAAGTTTCAAAATTACATAGATGGTCCGTGAAAAACAAAAGGACGAAAATGCCCCTGAGACTAACGGTCAAAGTTAACCACCGTTAGTTTCAGGGACCAAAATGTTACAACTTTTCGATTTTAGGGACTTGTGATGTAATAAAATTCTTTCAGGGACTAAAACCGAAATTACATATAAACCACAGGGACCATTTATGTAATTTAGTCTATGATATTTTAAAAAAGGCGGTATTAAAGAATTTCCTTTTCCTTTACGTTTAAGTTTATTAAAATAAATCTATTTTTTGAATGTTTCATATATGCCATAATGGTGTTTAATAAATCTTCAATTATTTTATAAATTTACAAAAATGGGAAAATATTTTTATCATTTAACAAATAATCATACATGTTAATAAACTTTGTTAATTTGTAGTAATTGTAATATTTTTTAGGCAAAAAAATAATATTTATAACAGCAAAAAATAAAGTTACGATATGATAAATCATATAAAATTGAACACTAATTGATAGAAAATGCTATGATGTAATTACAACAATCAAAACACAAATAATACTCGTATTTTTCTCCGAGAGACTTGTAAATATAATTATTTTAACATATTTATATATAAGTGTGTAAAAATACTCATCTTCGTACACTTGAAAGATATATCAAATTAAAGGGATAAGAACTATCACATCAATAATCGTAAAATCTTTTTTTGCGTTTAACGATTTATAAGTGTGAAAAAAAATATAAAATCTGCATGCACTAGAAAATGTAGCTATCAACTTGTTACAATTTATTTAATCACACTCGTAAAGGTAATCCTAAGAAGTTAAATTTATAGGAGTCAAACTCGAGATCCTTTTGAAGAATCTCAAGGTTCAACCACAAAGTCATCCTATCGATTTCTACAATTTAACCATATAAATTAAAGATATATATAATTCATATGTTTGTGGTAGTGTGTACGTACATCGACGAGTTGCTAATTTTCTTCGAAAAGGATGTAAATTGACTAGTTGCATCCCTTTGTAGCAATTAATTAACATGGTCTTTTATTATAAAAAGAATCATGCACGTAGTTGCTTTGTTTTGAATATTATTTTGTTTTATTGTGAATTAATTAATTAATTAATTGATTGTTCAAAAATTGGAATTGATTTCACGACTAACTTGACGCATTCCAGGGGTGATCGAGTTTGAATGGTTATAAAAAGATTTATAGTAGCATAATTGTCTTTTTGTATATATGTACAATATTTTTTTAAAGAAAAAGATGTATTAGTATAAAAATAATTTAAAGCAAAAGGTCGACTTTGACAAACTCAAATTTAAAAATCCGGTTGAGTACATTTAGACGACAAACTTATATATATTAAAGTCGAATTTTTTTTATTTTTTTTTTCCACTAGGCAAATCAGCATAAGCGCAATCACACAATTAAAACCAACTCACTGACACAGGTACAAAACATACAACATGTTTTTGGAACTTATACGAGAGTTTGTAACATATAAGAAACATAATAAAAGTTTGGTCTACTTATAATTCAAGTCTTATTGTGTTTATTAAAATAATTTGATATTTTAGGTTGGATTTGGAATATATATATATATATATATATATATATATATATATATATATATATATATATATATATATATATATATATATATATATATATATATATAGAGAGAGAGAGAGAGAGAGAGAGAGAGAGAGAGAGGTGGGTTCAATGGAGAACCTTCATGCATCGAAGAACCTCCATGCACCACCACAAATGCATCACAATTCCCCCGTGATGCATCATTATTTCCACGTGATGCATCAAATTCCCGCCTGATGCATCGATTTCTACGTGATGCATTACGATTTTCTAACGATGCATTATGGTTCTCCAAGGTTTTTCGATGCATAGAAGTTCTCCATTGAACCCACCCTTATATATATATAATGGTCACGAGATTAAGTCAGTAATTCGTATTCATTGATTTCGAATTTATGTACTTGAAGATTTAGTATATATAATATACTCAAACCAGCCAACAATCCTTCCACACAGTTTTACGTACAAGATGAACTATTGTTGGCAAGATGAACTATTGTTGGCCATGGGCGGACCCATGTGTGGTGATGACGGGTGGCACGTGCCACTAGTCCCTCTGCCAGACTGGCAACCGTGCTTTTTAAATATTAGAATAATTTAATCAAAAATTTTATAGCCTTTAATTAAAATAATACATTTGTAGTATAATTATTTGTAATTTAATGTAGCAAATAAAAATTAATCAATTAATAATATAAAGCTCAAAATTAAATGCTCAATGTGTAACACCCACATTTCTCACACAAATGCCACGTCAATACAATACACAGGTGGCAATATCGCAATTATGTCTTAATGCGCATGTCACAGGATTAGCGGAAAATCACTGTTAATTAAAACTTTTAACACAGAGTCATACATCGTCTCATAACCGACACTGATACATAAACACAACAGAGTATTGATAACAACTCTAAAGTCTAACGCCAAAATACAGTCAGCATACACGGCTCTACACTGCCCCGATCCCTACTTCGGCTGTTGCGACTGTGGCTGCGGCCCCACGGTATGACTGCCTGACACACACAGAGGACTCGAAAACATAAGCTGGACAGCTCGTGAGTACGCGAGGGTTAGACTCTGCAGGCAAACACATATAACATACACAGCACGTATATCTCAACACACATATGCAACTCTATGCATAACACATATCTCTGCTCGAAAGGGGACCACGTTCCCCAGCTAACAGGCCGCACACAGCAGCGGTTAGCTACTCAATAGGCACAGGAGCGACCTGGCAATATCTCTGCCGTATATATACAGCCTCATATCTCGTGACTGGTTAGGGACAGTCAGCCTGCGCGATCACATATCGCGGACACCTGCAATTCAAACACATATAGCACGTATAGGGTAGAGAAGCTCATACCTGCGCGCTATCACAGTCTCATACACATATATATCACAACCACATAGACGACTCGAAAGAATGCACGTGCGTTTGAAAAGGGCTCGAGTACTCACCGACTACCCGAAACTTGATTCGAAACTCGGAATTCTCAATGCGGCTCGGCACGTGATCGGCTAGAACCTGTAATCGTCACGAATTCTCCACGTTAACACAACTCAATAACCATGTAATTCAGGTCAAGCATAACTATCGCAATTAACATAAACCCGAGACACAATCCCGGATAATTAACCAATCCCCGAAACTCTTTTACGAGACCCTCAACGAGACTCAAAACCCCAAACAATCCAGTCCGACAATATCCCGAAGGAAATCGACACACTAGCTATCCCAAACCTCTCCAATTGAATCAAACCGGAATTCCCCAGCAGGCTGCGGCTCGCGCCGCTAAGCCCCCTGCACTCGCGCCGCGCCCAATTCCTTCTGCGCGTCGCGCCGCGGCCCCCTGCGCGTCGCGCCGCGACCAGCCGACTGTTCTCAGACTTGCTCTTCGATAACCATGGCCGAACCAGGGGCCATCCTCCTTCTCAAACACAATTTCCAGCTCAAAACACATATACAAACACTACGCAACAGTCCATAACACTTCCAGAGACCAACTTATGAATTTCACAATATAAAACACAATTCAAATCCTCAATTTAAGCTAGCTCACCTTGATGGTCTTCAAGCACACAAAAGAAGAAGGGAGATGATGAAGGACACAAATTCCAGCACCCAGTTTCCCACTTTGATTTCCTTCTCTGTTGAAGTTTCACACCAAAACACACACACACCTTTTAGGTTTTCTTTTCTCAAGGATGGATAAGGGAAAGGAAAAGAAAGCTCACACATATATACGTCTTTATCCATATCCGGCTCCGAACCCATTAACCCGGACCCGATATCACTTTTTCATAAATTATATCAATAGGACCCAATTAAATCCACGATCTCAAAGAGATAATTAATCCGCTAATTATTAGCTCGGGGACACGTATCACTCGGTTTCGACACGTTAAATCCACGAAACGGAATTTAATTGGAACACGCAATAATAATAAAATAAATGAGCCGATAAATTAAATCCACGTACCAGGCTCAAATCCGGGATGTTACAAATCCTCTCCTCTTAAAAAGATTCCGTCCCGGAATCTAGCTCGGACTCGGGAATAGCTGCGGATATCGGCTCCTCATCTCGGCCTCGGGCTCCCAGGTGGCACTAGTACCCTTATGATGCCTCCACTGAACGAGTACTAGCGCAATCTCTTTATTTCGCAATCTCTTCACTTTACGATCGGTAATCGCCTCAGGCTGCTCGACATATCTCAGGTGATTATCCACGGTTATCTCAGATAACGGCACAAACTGATCATCCTTGGCTAAACACTTCCTCAGATGACTCACATGAAATGTATCGTGGACTCCGGCCAATTCGGGAGGCAATCTCAGTCTATAAGCCTGATCTCGGACTCTGGCGATAATCTCGAACGGACCGATGTACCGCGGACTCAGCTTACCTCGATGCCTGAATCTGATAACTCCCTTCCACGGCGACACTTTCAACATCACGCGATCCCCAACACTGAACTCGAGCTCATTCAGACGACGATCGGCATAACTTTTCTGCCGGCTCTGTGCTACTCTCATATGCTCGCGGATAACCGCCACTTTATCACTCGTCTCCTGTAACAACTCGGGCCCACTGATAGGTCGCTCGCCGACCTCGCCCCAACACACAGGGGTTAGGCACTTACGCCCATACAGTGCCTCAAATGGGGCCATCTTGATGGAGGAATGGTAGCTGTTGTTATACGCAAACTCGACTAACGGCAAGTGAACGTCCCAACTACCACTAAAATCGATCGCACAAGCTCGGAGCATATCCTCGAGAGTCTGATTCGTCCGCTCTGTCTGCCCGTCTGTCTGAGGTCTGTACGCTGTACTCAACTGAACTCTCGTTCCCAATTCACGCTGAAAGCTCTGCCAGAATCTCGAAGTAAACCGCGTATCTCTATCAGACGTAATCGACATCGGAACGCCATGCCTCGACACTATCTCATTAATATATAACCGAGCCAACTGATCCATAGTGATGGTACCCCGAACCGCTAGAAAGTGAGCACTCTTCGTCAACCGATCCACAATCACCCAGATCATATCGTTACCTCGAACGGTGCGCGGAAGTCTGACGATGAAATCCATCGTGATATGATACCACTTCCACTCAGGGATCTCTAAAGGCTGCAAATGCCCGTGAGGCTTCTGATGCTCGGCCTTGACTCGCAGACAAGTCATACACTCCTCGACGTATCGGCCCACATCTCTCTTCATCCCTGGCCACTAATAGAACTCGCGCAAATCTTTATACATTTTGGTGCTCCCGGGGTGGATAGACAATCTCGAACGGTGCGACTCATCTAAAATCAACTGCCGCAGATTACCGACTCTCGGAACCCAAACACGATCACGAAACGCCCACAAACCTCTGCTATCTCTGCTCAATGCCTCTAGCTGTCCCGCAAGCCGCTCTCTTTTCACATTCTCCGCCCGCAAACCCTCTAACTGAGCATGCCTCAGACTCTCCACAAGAGTCGAGGTGACCTCGAGCCTCGCTGCTCGGGAAACCACCGTCTGGCCACACGCCTTACGGCTCAACGCATCGGCCACCACATTGGCCCTACCAGGATGGTACTGGATCTCGCAGTCATAATCTTTCAGTAACTCGAGGCTGCGCCGCTGTCTCATATTTAGCTCTTTCTGACTGAACAGATACTGAAGACTCTTATGATCGGTATACACTACAAATCGCGAACCGTACAGATAATGACGCCATATCTTCAACGCGAACACTATCGCGTCCAACTCAAGGTCGTGCACGGTATGATTTTCCTCGTAGGTCTTCAGCTGTCGCGACGCATACGCAATCACCTTGCCTCGCTGCATCAGAACACAACCCAAACCGGTACCTGACGCATCACAGTAGACCACAAAATCCTCTGTACCCTCGGGCAATGCTAACACTGGTGCCTGACATAACCGGGATTTCAATTCTCTGAAAGCCGACTCCTGCTCATCAGACCACACGAAAGGAACGGACTGCCGTGTCAATCTCGTCAACGGCCTGGCAATCCTCGAGAAGTCCTGAATGAAACGGCGGTAATACCCGGCTAGGCCCAAAAAGCTACGGATCTCAGGCACAGTCTTCGGCGGCTCCCAACTCATCACGGCCTCTATCTTCGCCGGATCTACTGAAATACCCTCGGCGCTCACAACATGTCCCAAAAACTGGACCTCGCGCAACCAGAACTCGCACTTGGAGAACTTCGCATACAGTCTCTCCGCTCGCAGCACGGTCAAAACCTCTCGCAAGTGCTGCTCGTGGTCCTCGGCACTCCTCGAATAGATCAGGATGTCGTCGATGAACACTATCACGAACCGATCCAACATAGATCTACACACCCTGTTCATCAGATCCATGAATGCCGCGGGTGCGTTAGTCAGTCCGAAAGGCATGACTAGGAACTCGTAATGGCCGTATCTCGTCCGAAACGCAGTCTTCGGCACATCCTCATCTCTAACTCTCAGTTGATGGTAACCCGATCTCAGATCTATCTTCGAAAAGAAGCTCGAACCCTGCAGCTGATCAAACAGATCATCGATACGTGGAAGCGGATAACGGTTCTTCACCGTCACCTTATTCAACTCTCGGTAGTCGATACACATCCTCATAGAACCGTCCTTCTTCTTCACAAACAGCACGGGAGCTCCCCACGGGGACGAACTCGGACGGATAAATCCACGATCCAGCAACTCCTGAAGCTGCGACATCATCTCTCTCATCTCAGTAGGTGCCAGCCTATAAGGCGTCTTCGCAATAGGCACCGCTCCAGGGATAAGGTCAATACGAAACTCGACCTGACGATCTGGCGGTAACCCAGGCAACTCCTCTGGGAATACCTCAGGGAACTCTCGAACTACGGGTATATCCGCTAAAGTCTTCTTCTCTAATCTGGCGTCAACAACATAAGCCAGAAAGGTCTCGCACCCCTTCGCAACATATCTCTGAGCTCTTGCCATCGACACAATACCGATCTCGCCTCGGCGCCTCTCGCCATATACTGTTACTGTCTCACTGTCTGAAATGGGTATCCGGATCATCTTCTTCGCGCACAAGATATCGGCCTGCCTGGCTGTCATCCAGTCCATACCCACTATCACATCGAAACTGCTAATCTCTATCGGCAGTAGATTAATCAGAAACCGGTGAGCATCAATCTCTAGGACACAATCTCTGTACACCCGACTCACTAGCGCTGTACTACCGTCTACCCTCTCAACAACTAACGGCACAGATAACACAGTAGCAGGCACAGAAAAGTAGGCACAGAATACAACAGATACATACGAGCGATCTGCTCCAGAATCAAACAAAATACGAGCACTAAGCCCGTTCAGAATGTACGTACCAGATACCACATCGGTAGACTCGCGGGCCTCCTCTGCCGTAGCCTGAAATACTCTGCCCCTGCCTCTGGGTGCTGACTCACGACGGCTCGAAGTCGACGGCTCTGCTCTAGCACCGCTGGTGCTCGCTCCCTGCACTGCTGGCGGCGCATCCGGACAATCTCTCACAATATGACCTGGCCTCCCACAGCGGAAGCACAGGGAATCCCTCGAAGTACATGTAAATGATGTGTGGCCATACTGACCACAGCGATAACATCTGGGCTGCTCCGGCACACAAGGACCGGAATGGCGACGGCGACACCTCGGACAGTCTCTCTCTCCAGCTGAACTGTCTGCCCGACTCCCTGATGGCTGGGACCCCTGTCCCACGCTACTCTGACTCTGACTCGGAGCACTGTAACGGGAAGTCTGCCCCTGACTCTGACTGGCCGTCCCTGATCCCTGATACTGCCCAGACCTCCTGGACCTCCGGTCTCTGCCTCTGTCCCTGTCTCGACGAAATCCCGAACCCTGCCCCTGAACCTGCTGCTGCTCAGGCTGTCTCTCTCTCTGAAAATCCTGGGGCTCTCGGTAGTAACTCTGGGACTGCTCAAACGTCCCTATCCTCTGTCTCTGGGACGGGGGCTGACCCCTCTGTCTCTCGATCTCCCTCTCTCGAACTCGGGCTAACTCTAATGCCCGCGCAAAGGTAGGAGTATCATGAAGTCCGACGAACTCCCGGATATCTGATCTCAACCCATCGATAAAGGCATCAGCCTTACGAACCTCTGTATCCACATGCTGGGGCGCAAACTGGGCATACTCATTAAATCTATCCACATACTGCTGAACTGACATACTGCCCTGCTGAAGGTGCAAGAAACGACGCTCCATCTCCCAGCGCTCATCCCGGGGAATATACTGAAGCTCGAAGATGGCACGGAACTGATCCCATGTCATAGCATAAGCTGCTGCAGTAGTCATGGACGACTCAATGGACTTCCACCACTGTGAAGCCCCTCCCTTTAGCTGATAAGCCGCATAGCCGACCATATCACGAGGATCGACATGGGCAACTCGGAACGCTGCCTCAATCTCTCTCTCCCAAGCCATAGCCGCACCCGGCTCGCCACCGCCTCGGAACTGGGGTGGGGCTCCCGCCATAAAGTCCTTAAAGGACCCACCTCGAGGAGCAGAAGAAGAAGATGCCCCAACCACTGTCTCAGCACTAGTCACTGGCGGCGGATCAGCTCTCTGTCTCTGCTGCTCTCTCTCTCTGTCCCTCTCTCTGTAGAACTCAGTCAACACTGATAACATCTCCGACCGGCGGACATACTCATCTCCCGCTGGTCTCTCTGGCCCTGAACCCTCGCCATGATCTGCCATAACTACCTGCACATATCACAAAGGTAAGATAACAGATCGATCACCCAGCGTTATACAATAAGCTAGGTCAGTTAATTCCGCTAAACTCAGTCTCAGGGAAGAATCCCACGGATCTGAACACGGTAAGAGCACAAGCATCCACTGATACTCAATACTGAAACCTCAAGCTCTGATACCAAGCTGTAACACCCACATTTCTCACACAAATGCCACGTCAATACAATACACAGGTGGCAATATCGCAATTATGTCTTAATGCGCATGTCACAGGATTAGCGGAAAATCACTGTTAATTAAAACTTTTAACACAGAGTCATACATCGTCTCATAACCGACACTGATACATAAACACAACAGAGTATTGATAACAACTCTAAAGTCTAACGCCAAAATACAGTCAGCATACACGGCTCTACACTGCCCCGATCCCTACTTCGGCTGTTGCGACTGTGGCTGCGGCCCCACGGTATGACTGCCTGACACACACAGAGGACTCGAAAACATAAGCTGGACAGCTCGTGAGTACGCGAGGGTTAGACTCTGCAGGCAAACACATATAACATACACAGCACGTATATCTCAACACACATATGCAACTCTATGCATAACACATATCTCTGCTCGAAAGGGGACCACGTTCCCCAGCTAACAGGCCGCACACAGCAGCGGTTAGCTACTCAATAGGCACAGGAGCGACCTGGCAATATCTCTGCCGTATATATACAGCCTCATATCTCGTGACTGGTTAGGGACAGTCAGCCTGCGCGATCACATATCGCGGACACCTGCAATTCAAACACATATAGCACGTATAGGGTAGAGAAGCTCATACCTGCGCGCTATCACAGTCTCATACACATATATATCACAACCACATAGACGACTCGAAAGAATGCACGTGCGTTTGAAAAGGGCTCGAGTACTCACCGACTACCCGAAACTTGATTCGAAACTCGGAATTCTCAATGCGGCTCGGCACGTGATCGGCTAGAACCTGTAATCGTCACGAATTCTCCACGTTAACACAACTCAATAACCATGTAATTCAGGTCAAGCATAACTATCGCAATTAACATAAACCCGAGACACAATCCCGGATAATTAACCAATCCCCGAAACTCTTTTACGAGACCCTCAACGAGACTCAAAACCCCAAACAATCCAGTCCGACAATATCCCGAAGGAAATCGACACACTAGCTATCCCAAACCTCTCCAATTGAATCAAACCGGAATTCCCCAGCAGGCTGCGGCTCGCGCCGCTAAGCCCCCTGCACTCGCGCCGCGCCCAATTCCTTCTGCGCGTCGCGCCGCGGCCCCCTGCGCGTCGCGCCGCGACCAGCCGACTGTTCTCAGACTTGCTCTTCGATAACCATGGCCGAACCAGGGGCCATCCTCCTTCTCAAACACAATTTCCAGCTCAAAACACATATACAAACACTACGCAACAGTCCATAACACTTCCAGAGACCAACTTATGAATTTCACAATATAAAACACAATTCAAATCCTCAATTTAAGCTAGCTCACCTTGATGGTCTTCAAGCACACAAAAGAAGAAGGGAGATGATGAAGGACACAAATTCCAGCACCCAGTTTCCCACTTTGATTTCCTTCTCTGTTGAAGTTTCACACCAAAACACACACACACCTTTTAGGTTTTCTTTTCTCAAGGATGGATAAGGGAAAGGAAAAGAAAGCTCACACATATATACGTCTTTATCCATATCCGGCTCCGAACCCATTAACCCGGACCCGATATCACTTTTTCATAAATTATATCAATAGGACCCAATTAAATCCACGATCTCAAAGAGATAATTAATCCGCTAATTATTAGCTCGGGGACACGTATCACTCGGTTTCGACACGTTAAATCCACGAAACGGAATTTAATTGGAACACGCAATAATAATAAAATAAATGAGCCGATAAATTAAATCCACGTACCAGGCTCAAATCCGGGATGTTACAAATGTGTCATTATTATATATAATTTCATCCATTTTCCAAACCCAATACTATATATTCTTATTTAATCACAAATCTTATGAAATTACAATTAATAGAATCCAGATTTTATGATGCATTTTTATTTTTGATTGCCTATGAATTATTAGATTATTATGTATTAATTGATTGCTTATAAACTATTGATTTATAATACAATTTTAATCTTTAGGTTTAGATAATTAGATGAGCCATTATTGTTTAATTTTTTATTGAAATTTAAAATGTGTGAAAAGTTGTAATTCTTTATAATTGTTGATTTCATAATATTTTACTTTATTTTATATTGTATATATAGATTATTGTGCCGTTTTAAATTAAATATTATTGGTTGTAAACCCGATCCGACCAATCTAATTAATAAAAATAAAAAATAAAAAACACCATTCAAATTTGCGCCACCGGCGACCGCAAATCCTGGGTTCGTCACTGCTGTTAGCAAAATCTATCATTATGCAATTATACAAGTTATGTGTTTTGTAATGTGAAAATTAATATTATGATACTATACATTAATTGTATGCAACATGTTAAGATTTTGAGTTAATTTCTCTTGTAGTGAAGAATGCAAAACTACCCTCGATCTTCTTAATTAGTCTTCCCCATTTTCAGATGCATTAGTCTATGATACTTAATTGTCATGTCTATTATTTTTTGGTTTCGAAGTTGACAGACCAGTAAGTGTATAAAGTTTTTTAAGGCGCACAACTCTACGGCGTATATGGACTCCGGAAAATAAGGTGTTAATTACATGTGACTAAGGAGGAAAGATCAAATTAAGGTGATACATGATGATCTTTTTGTGGCAATTCTATCGCTTTCTTATTTATAACATATATAAAACTGCTGCACCAATCAAGGTTTGCATTTGTCAAAAATGGAGATAAAGATCCTTGATGTGTGGCTAGTTTTTTTATTTATGAAATAGATATTTCAACCTCTATCCCCCCTGATTCCTCGCCTTAATTCTTTCAACTTGATCCAAAGTTCATTATGTTGGAATCTGCTAGGGAGTTTTTCCACATGATCCAAGAAATCCTGGCACCAGGATAATGGATATAATGATGACCTAAAGATCCGAATAAATAGCTTTGGTCACCTGATCGACTTACTTCACTCTTCTGAAAGCTTACAGAATGAAATTTCATAGGAATTGAAATTTATTTATGGTGTGTTTGGGATTTTAGATTAGAAAACTAATGAAATAAAACATGTTTATACCAAATCAAATGGTTTTGTCAATACTAACTATTTGTAATGGAACTTAGATATATTACAACATTTTACAACCTATACCTTTAGCCAAACCAAAATAAAAATTCATAGCCCATCCCACTAAACATATAAATATTAATAGTTTTCAAATTTTAATTTCTTAAAATTTAATTCTGCAAGTCAAATGAGACATGATAATTAAAAAAGGTTCTTTGCGTTAGATTTCTTCCAGCCTATTGTGTATTGGGGCCTGTTTTATTTTTAATATGCAAACATAACCCTAACAACAAATAATAAATACTAACAATTAAAATGCTTTGTGTTCTCATCTTGATTTCATATCAATGCTTATCACTATTATCGATATTTATCACTCGATAGAGAAAATAGAAAATTGTTAAATCAATTAGTATGGGGTTCACTATGTGGTTAATCAAATTTAATTAATTGTTTTATCAAGATGAGGAATCACTTGTTGTGCCTAATTTCAAGCAAATGTTTTTCTGGAATTATTATAAAATCCTAGTTGATTTGTTAAATGCTTTTACCATCATATTCTCATACTTAGCCAGATAGATTGAATGGTTTTCATAGTTTTCATGCTTTTATTCAGCTTCATTCATGAGCTTTTAGGTCACCATTACCACTTTATAACAACCTGAATGCACTATCATTCATTGTAGATCTCATGATAATTCTGAATCCACTATCATTCATGGAGAGAGAACTTGTGGCTTTTATATCCTTGTAAGTTTCATATTCCTTTTTTCTTTCATTTCAGCTTACTTACAGGAGGAAAGTAATTTGCTGCAGCAACTTATTTTGATATCCTTGGTTTGTAGTTAATCGATATCTTTGGTTTGTAGTTTGAGATGTCTTTAGGCTTGAGGTTGGTTTCTCCAGCAGCACACAAGAGGTGGTGATATTTGATAAGGTTCATGAAACTATTTGATTAGTTTGAAGAGGTAAATAAATTATTAGGAGTTGCTCTGTTCCCCCATTTCTCTCAACTATGTTGTCCTGTGCATTTGTAAAGATGATTAACAATTCTCAGATATTATGTTCCCCTTGTGAATCTTCCTCATAATCACTTCTACTGGTCTGTTCATTTTTTCCCTTACATTTAAGCACGCGTGATGCTGCCTTCGATTATTCCGTACATGGAAGAGAGCTCTTTATGTGGAGAAGGTTGCAATGAAGAAAACAGAGTATGGAATAGTCATTAAACAATATGTACACAAGAAAAAGAATTGGAAAAAAGGCATATATCTCGTGGTACTTCTCAATATGAGGTAAGTGCTGTCCCAACAAGTATTGGTTAATATTTTGTGGTTTGATATTACTATGGTGTATATAATTATAATAGTTGGTTTTATTTGCATTGCAATGTAATAATATATGTAAACATAAATCATAATGACAACGTGGAATATAAAAGGTATGGGCTCATATTACTTGCATATCACCTATCATGAAAATCTATAATTTTGGGTGATTGAATTCAAACTAGAATTGGAATATTCATTGAACTTGCTTTGTTTTTTTTTTATAAGGTGTGATTGTGTTGTATACATGTATACAATTGTACTTTGGAAATATTCAGCCTCAATTTAGTTTTTCTCAATAGAGTCCGGTCAACATTTTCTTTTCATCGATGTCTTCTTTTCATGATCTGATCATCTTTTCACATCTGATGCTAATCTGTAGCTGCCTTTTAAAAGATCCCAAAACTATTGTTGTCACCGTTGCTTTGTACGGGGATACCAACACCACACTCTTCACCAACCAAACCGTAAGTTTACGTAAACTATTTTGTTTAGACTCTTTGCATTAAACGTGTATAGTATATATGCACATTCCTTAATGAGGGATCCATGTTGGCAAGTCAACCAACTAAGGAATGGGGCAATTTCACAGTTGAACTGCACCAATGATGAGGTTGATGATGGTGATTCATATTCAAAAAAGAGGTGATAAACACAAAACTCTGTACTTTGATAATTTTTGTAGCACTATGAAAGCTAATATACATTGATTTTTTATTGTGATTAGACAAACAAAGCCACCTTTGGTATTCTGAACCACAAGCGAGGTTGATATATTGGATGATGGATACCGTTGGCGTATGTATGGCAAGAGAACTGTGAAAGGAAGTCCTTGTCCTAGGTATGTATTCATTTCAGATAAAAAAGAATGTTGATAAAGGCTTACTTATTTCTGCGATGTATCATTTTTTCAAATATAATATATACTATTTGTATGTGCGCAACACTTGTATGCATATACCAAGTAGGGAGAAGGAACCACAAAGTCTTTACTACTGTAGCATTTTTGCTACTGCAACTTTAGAATTCACATAGCATATCTGTATTACATTATCCTGTTGGAAATATGTTTGGGTCAAGAATTAACATTATTATTTCTCTTAATAGCACTCTTTATTCATTCACGGTATCCTGGAGCTCTCATAAATCAGTACATTTAAGGCAAAATTATCCATCAGTTTAATCAACCACTTCCTTGGAAAAGAATATAGTTTCACCATGTGACAGTTGACTTTGTTGTTTGAAGAACGGACAATCTCGAACTGCCCAACTTCTTCATTACAATCGAAGGTGGACATATTGATGGATGGCTTTTGGGGTAACTTTTTAACGTCTAACTTTATTTAGTTATTGTGAGAGTATAGTGTAGTTACAGATTTACTTTTGTATGTTTTAGTTCATTTGTGATGATGTACAAGAAATGGTCTAGAAATTTTTTTTTTATTTGAAAAAATGTAAGATTTAACCCCGGTTCTTTATTAATAAACAGGGGTCTATGTTGCCTAATATTACAAAACTAAAGACATTCAACCCCGGTTTATTAATAAAGAACCGGGGTCAAAAAGTTTTTAACCCCGGTTATAAAACCGAGGTCCATGACATGTATCAACAACCCCATCACCTTTAACCCCGGTTCAAAAACCGGGGTCTATTTGAAAAATAACCGGGGTTAAATGGCTTTTCTCTACTAGTGAGAGGGCTTGAAAGGCAACTGGTGGAGTAGTATAATCATGTGGAAGGATTGTGATTTGTGAAAAAGATGATGGTGGTTGACTATGATTAGATGGGATTAAGGGAACAAAAAAGTGAGTGGAGAATTTGAGGCTCGTATGATCCTATTTCTTTGTATGTGGGGTTCATGAACCCCCACTCGATCGCCTTTTCACTTGATTGGTTACTGAAAGTTGCAGGCCTAGGCGTCCAAATTTGTGAATGCGAAATGTTAAGCAAATTAGAGGACATGTTTATGTGGGTTAAAGAAATAAATGCTTCCAAGATTTCTTTGAAATTTAATGATTAAAATTTTTTATAAAAAAATAGGTATCACGTCCTGTCGACGAAGGTATCTACATGGATGCCACCATTATTATAAGATGACATTTTAAAAGTTCATATCAAGAACCAAAGCTAGTGCTTCCTTTCAACTTTTTAAAGAACAAGTAATGTGTTAACACTAATTCCATCATTGATGATTGACCCTCTTAACCACATTTAAAAGCTAGCATTTGAAAATTTTCACTTATATATGCCATTAACATTGAGTGGGTTATATACTTATATATACATCCATACAGTGGCGTAGCCACACATGCCAATGGGTGGGCCATGGCCACCCCTACACACACAATGTATATATATATATCAACCATTCAAAATAATTTTTAACATGTTGTATTTCTAAATATAACAAAATATTTACCATTGGTTCAAATACCAAACAAAATATTTTAAGGAATTAGTACATGATATTTAAGGAATGAGTACGTTCTCAATTTTTTCTTTATGAATTATTTTCTACACTTTTTTTGTTTTTACGGTTATCTTCTATATCATTAATGTGAATATGTTTATTTACTAAATGTTACACTTGATTTAACCGTAAATTAGATGTGAAGTTTGCATAATAATGTTCATTGTTTATATGTTTATTCAATGATTTTTTAGATGTAAAAAAATGCCGTATTCATAACAATTAAAACTTTAAATCGAGCAAATTAATAGTAACCAAAATTTATAGTACTGTGATTTTTCGGTACTTATCGATTTGAACCAACATAATTGGTCTACCCTAGAATGAATTTCTGGCTACGCCACTGCATCCATATAGGTTCATGTTCACATGAGTAGCTTATATTAAATTCGAGTAGCTTATGACAAGATTCAGACACTAAAACAAATATTCAAGTCGTATATACATTCAATAATTATGTATGTAATTATCGTAAAAAATATCCATGTTTTTGTTTCTTAATAAGTTTTATATGTTTATACACATTTACATAATTTATTACAATAAAAAATTTCATGAAATATGTTTTTACCAGTTATCTTTTAATTGTCAAATGTTTTATATATTTTGAGTAACTTGTTTTCATTTTAATAAATTTACAAAAACATAAGTAATTTCTTAATTAGATATATAGATTAAATAACACATAAAATATGGTATGTCGAAAGCACGATACGTGACAAATATGATTTTCTTTTGTTATATACCAAGATTTATTTATTTAATCTTTAAAATTATTATGGATTTTCACAATAATAAATTTAAAGATATACGCAAGAAAAAAAAAACCATAGATTCACAAGAAAAATAATTGATAGACAAATGTAAACAAAACCAAATTAATCAAGTTTTTTTTATAATCGATCTTTTCATCCACGTCCCATGATTACAATAACCAATATATATGTGTATTTTTATCTACAGATTTTGTTGGGGTTGTTCACACACACAAAAAGTTGACACCTTTCGGTTCATATGTATCCATTCGAGTAAAAAGAGCTACTGAGATTCTCTCCACAGGTTTTTCTTTTTAACTCATCCATTGTTTGGTTGCTTGTCTCATTTATCTTTCATTTCCCCATGCCCCATTTTCAGTTTCTTGAAATAAGTGCTTTTTGGAATTTGGGAAGTCACAGAAAAAAAGGAACTATACTTTATTTTTTTCTCAGCTTCAGTTGATTGGATTAATTTCCATCAGGAGGCTTTGGCTTGGGTTGCCATTTGGAAATGATCGAAGAAAAAAGTCACGGTAAGAAGCAAGTTAGATTCCTGCTTTTATTCTTTCTTGATTTTGCAGTCACAACAAAAACCTATTAGTTTTTGCTTTTGCCCTGAGAAACAAACAAATCAGGTGGTGGGCTTCAGGGGTTTACCCTAAAAAAACGCCAGAATCTTTTCCAAAGCTAAAATTTTCAATTGTAGAGTAACATACAAGTTCTAATACACATAGTACCACTGTACCAGTGAGTGAAGAAGCATTGTTTTGGATTCTAAAATTTAAAATCTTGAAAAGGAAGGGAAAGGAGGTAGCATTAGTAAACAGTATATTGAGAACTCATTTTGGGTTTAAGTTTCTTGAAAGATGGCAGGTTGTTATGAGGAAAGCTTGATGAAGGATGAAGACTTTCAAGAAGAAGAAATATGGGCTGTTGGGAAAGAGAGAGAAGAGTCAAACCACCTAAAAGTCAACAAATCCCAAAAGCTTAAAAGATATCCAACAACATCATCATATGCTGCATGGACTTCCATTGATGGTGCTGGTGCTCCAAGAACAACATCAAAAGGTAGCAGAGTGCATCAGCAGCAGCAATCATCAGCTCCAATGAGGATCCCAGACTGGTCAAAGATTTACATGGAAAAGTCAATGGGATCATCAAATGATGATAATGGGAATGGTTTTGTTGATGATGATGATAATGATGAGATGATGCCACCACATGAATACATCAATAGAAGAGTAGCAACAAGTCAGATTGCTCCATTTTCAATGTGTGAAGGTGTTGGGAGGACACTCAAGGGAAGAGACCTCAGTAAAGTGAGGAATGCCATCTTGACAAAAACTGGATTTCTTGAATGATCGATATATACTCCATGAATCCTCACCATAACTAAGGCCTAAGGATGTGAGGTTACTTTCATTATTCTCCTTCTGTTATTTAAGTCGACAAAATATTAGTCATTTTCATTTTGGTGGTTAAATATGTGTTAAAAAGAGCTGATGAGAAAGCTCTAAGATTTTGTAATGCTGCATTGAGTAAGATTAATGAAATTGTAGTCGCATTAGTAGATCAATAAACTTAATATGAGAGAGGTATATATGGTGTGCAATATTCCATCTATAATGACATATTTTATATATTAGAATGTTCATTTTACTGTAAACTTGACCGTTTTATGATTTATAAAACACTACAGGAGAATTTTTAAATCTTCGTGATCAACATAAACACGTAAAAATAATTAATCTTATGTGTAAAAAAAATTTAGTTTATTAATAGAGTAAATTACTTTGTTGATCCTTTAAATTGACTTATTATAACTGGTTCAGTCCTTTAACTTTTGAAATTACTCTAACAATCCTTTAAATAAGAATTTTGAACACCAATGGTCCTTTATTCAAATAAATGTTTGTAGGAATGTGAGGACATTTAACATTTTCCGTATGAACAAAGGACCATTGGTGTTCAGAATTCCTATTTAAAGGATTAACATAGTAATTTCAAAAGTTAAAGGACTCAACTAGTTATAATGGGTAAACTTGAAGGATCAACAGAGTAGTTTACTCTTATTAATATTAATAGATTATAAAAACTTCATAATTATAAGAGAAAATTACTGATTTGGTCCCTGTGGTTTGTCCATTGTTGCTGGTTTGGTCGTTTAAGATCAAAAATTACTCCATTGGTCCTTATGATTGTATTTTTGTTTCATGGAAAGTCCTTTTTATAAACGGCCGTTAAGTATGCAGGTTAGTGAAAGGGTAATTTGGTCTTTTACCTACTCTCTCTCCTCACCACCACCACGAAAACAAACCATATACAAACTCTACACCACTCTTGTCTTGTCTTTTATCATTTCAGGGCGTTAACAAATGCCATCAAGGAGTCGACATCTCTCTTCTCAGACGGGTACTTGATTGGTTCTTGACGAGTGTTTCGGGAAGAAAAGGATCGTCGGAAAGCTCCCCAACTGCAGTTGTTGCTGTGCAAACGTCTTCTCATCACCATCTGCCCTGAATTTTCCCACCTTCAACCCACTCCCTTCCAGCTTCTCTGCAAATTCATCGTATGATGCTTCCATCGCCTGTAACCACACAATCTATTATAACTAAATCCCATTTGTATAATGCACCAACCCATTTGTATGGTAATGGTACAAGATGATTGATTATATTACCTGGCAGAATTGGCACCAAGGTGCATAAAGAACAACCATCCAAGGGTCTTTTCTGTCTTTCATTTTTAGCAGGTTTTCCATCCCAGGCCGGTTCAGGTTAACAATATTGTTGCTAATAAATATATCTGAAACACTCCCATTAGAATGTTGTGTGCCATTCGTGTTTCCGTTCAACGTATCTTCCTTGATGTTTCCTTTATGTAAACCACATTCCTTTGCTTTTGCATCCTCCCACCACCATCTTCCTTCCCTCTCGTGTTGACCAGGCAACACTGCTTGGGTAAATGGAGAAGATGAAGAAATATGTTATTTATTAGAAAGAAGGGTGAGGAGAGGGAGTAGGTAAAAGACCAAATTATCATTTCACTAACCTGCATACTTAACGGCCGTTTATGAAAAAGGACTTTCCATGAAACAAAAATACAATCATAAGAACCAATGGAGTAATTTTTGATCTTAAAGGACCAAACCAGCCACAATGGACAAACCACAGGGACCAGATTAGTAATTTTCTCTAATTATAAATGTAGACATACTAAAATTATCTTGACTGTTTTTTGAAGATTAGAAAATAGTCCACAATTAAAAACGTGAATAATTTAAACCTCGAGTTTTTTTAGTTAATATGATCATGGTTACTTTTTTTTTTACAATTTTTCATGTTGATGATGTTGAAAACAAGTAACAGCACAAACGAAAACTCAAGAATACCTAAGAATGTTGCATCCGGCAAAGGTACCAACGCAAACAAGAAACGACACCAACAGAATGGGCCGAACACATGAGAATCAAAGAAATGAAAGCTCAAGAATACTCGGAGTTGATGAATGAACAACGACGACAAAGAAATTTGGAGTTTTTCATAAAATCATACAACCTTTTACAAGGTGATGCATTGTAACTCGTACTAATACAAACAAAAAGAGAAATTACGGCGCATTAAGGTTGAGAATTTTAGTTTATTAAATGCTAGTTTTTCATAACCTTCTTTTTAACTTCTTGTAATTTTTAATTTAAAGTTTTTAATTTCTCGTTTCGTAATTTTTTAATTTTATTTATGTAATAGTTTAAGTTATTTTTTTATAAAATTAAATATATAAGTTTTAATTATTAGTTATCAATGAGTTTTATTTTTATAATAAAAATTAAGAAATATAGAAAGTTGACAAGGGTGGTTATTTTCAAAATTTTAGAATAAAAATGGTGAATGGAGCCCTCAAATAGTCAAATAGTGTACTGCTTCCACCTCCTTAAATTAATACAATCCTTAAGGCTAATTTAACAATTAAATCTTGAGATTATTCAAATGAAATTTTGTGTTTTATTTATACAAGTTGTATTTTGGAGCATTGCCTTTAAAAAACATAAGTATATATTTAGTGCGAGTACTCTTTGTCAAAACATTCAGGTGCTATTTGTTTTTAAAGAGGTTAAACGTTTGAAGTCTGAAAATCAAATCTGAAATTAAGAGGTGGTCTTAAGATCTGAAATCTGAAATTAAGAGGTGATCTCAAGATTGTTTGTTTTGTAATATGAAACACCAAAAAAATATTACTTTAAAATATTACATTTAATTAATTATATATAATACTTAATTAAATTATATAAATAAAATTAAATTATACAGAGTAATAATTAATATGATAAATACTTTTTTAATTAAAATTAACTAAACTTAAATTTAATCAACACATCAAAAAAGATAACTGAAATTATTATAACTAATATGATAAATTGTTTTAGATTGTGTTTGTAAACTAAAAATAAAAAAGGAACCTCTTAATTTGTTTCAGCCCCATTCCTCCCTCTTAAAAATAAGAGGTAAATTCAGAGGTTAGAGCCTCTTAACTCTGAAACTAATGTGGTATTTGTTTTTTAAGAGGTTAAATGTCTGAAATCTGAATTTAATTCAGACTAGTCTCATCCTCTTTAAATTCAGAGAAAAATTCAAAGATCGTAACCTCTTAAGTCTGAATTTAAACAAACAATATAAATTATGTTAAGATCTGAAATTCAGACTTCAGACCTAATGCAGAGCCTCTTAATTGAAAACAAACACACTCTAAACAAACAATCTAAATTTATTTTAGATCTGAACTTTAGACTTCAGACCATTTTAAGAGCATCTTAATGAAAAACAAACGGGTACTCCACGTGTGTAAAAACTTAATTGTTAGTTTTCTTTTGTAAATGTATATATATATAATGTATATATATAAAATAAAGAAATGAGGAATGTCGTCATATTCCACTAAGAATCCTTGGAACTTGTGGCATGCATTTTCTCCCCTCAATTCAAGAAAAGGATGACCAGGTTCATGTTGTATTTTGGTAAATATATAATTAAAAAGCGTTAGCTAATCATTAAACGATGCTTTCCCTTTGGCTTATATACGGTAATTTGGGTGCTTGGGTTGAGTTTTGAACGTATTTATTTGTTTATTCTACGGTTATTTATAAGAAAAAGAATAAACTTTAACGTAGCGAAATACAAAAAATGAATCTATGAAGTTATCACATCAAGTAATACATATGATAAGCTAAAGTAAAACACATGAAAAAATGTATCTTTCAATTTTAATATACATATAATTAATCATAAATTCTAGGTTAAATAAATCAACAAGTATTTTTTTTTTTCATTGATTTATTAATTTCTGAATTATCAAAAAGTGGCGTTTGAGTTTTGATTGTTTACTATAAAAAAAAGGTAAACCTTTTTTAAGTCAAAAAATAAATGAAACACCGTTAAAGACATTTTTTAATTTTTTACATAAACAATTTTTTAACACTTTTGGTAAACGTTTAAAGACATTTTTATAGTTTAAATGCTTTGAAAAATTTTTTAGATAAATTAAAACATTTTGGAAAACTTTAATATATTGTTCTAAAAAGTTTAATATTTTTAAACATTTTTTAAAATGTTATTTTTTAGATGCTTTTAGAAAAGTTCTAGAAAACCATCAATAACTTTTAACAACTTAAAATTTATTTTAGGGTAAATTACAATTTTCGTCCCTGTGGTTATACGCAAATTATGGTTATCGTCCTTTTAATGATTAAATTATGATTACAGTACCTATAGTTGACAATTTATAATGTCTTTGGTCCCTTTGTCCAATATTTTTTTTAAAATGACGATTTTGCCCTTCCATTATTATTTCAGTTTTGGTCATTGATCAAATTATTTCTTTTTATTTAATTTATTAATAGCTTTTTTATTTTTTACTATTTATTTAATATATTTACTATTTGTTAAACAAAAATATAGTTTAAAATCAACAAGATATGTAAACTTTACATATTTATATGTATAAATTAATTTAATTTTTTAACTTTATGAAATAATTATATATATCATTAAGTTATAATTACAACAATTATGGGTTTCCTTAAGTTATATATATAAGGTTTATCTGACCATTAACTTTATGGTATAACTAAATTAGAATAGAAAACACGTTAAATTATATATTTGGTTAAGATAAAAACAAAATAATTAAATTAATTTGAATAAATAATTATTAAATATATAAGTATTTATATGAATGTAACATATAATAAAGACAATAGATAAATAAATTAAATGTATAAATAGTTTCAATTTTTATAAATGAAAAGTAATATACATTTAGAAAAATAAATATATAAATAGTTCAACGTATATCTAAAATCAATGTGTATGTACGATAATAATAGTATTTATAACAATAATTTACAAAAATACAACATATTAAATTAAGTCATATACAAGTTATTTTCATTGATTACTACTTAGTCATGTAAATACTTAAATCATAACAAAATAATAATATTAATACTATTAATAATAATATCAAATAAATAAAAAATAAAACATATTGAATAACCTTTTATTTCAATTGAATTTTAATAGTAATAACTAGACAATATAATAAAAGAATAGAAAATATATTAAATAAATAGTAAAAGAATAAAAATCTATTAATCAAATGAAATAAAAGAAATAATTTGATCAAGGACCAAAACTGAAATAAAAATAGAAGGGCAAAATCGTCATTTTAAAAAAAATATTGGACAAAGGGACCAAAGACATAATAAATTGCCAACTATAAGTACTGTAATCGTAATTTAATCATTAAAAGGACGATAACCATAATTTGTGTATAACCACAGGGACGAAAATTGTAATTTACCCTTTATTTTATTGTTCATGAAAAGTGAAAACATTTTCTTTTTTTGTTTTCTTGTTCATGAAAATACTTACTTTTTTATTACAAAATATAAAAAAAACCTAAAATAAAACACTATTTTGTTTTAAGTTTTACTTATCACAATGATGAAAACAACAATCTATATGTTTTTATAGATATTTTAATTATTATTGAAAATCATTTAATGTAAAAAGGATAAAAATGAATATTAATAAATAATCTATTAATGATTTAAAAAAAGTTTACGTTTAAAAAATCTAAATCAAAACGTTATTTTTAAGTTTTTAATTAATAATAATTATTATTTACGTGTCTTTAAAAATATTTTATTATTTATATTTATGTGTTCTACATTAAATTAATTTTACTGATTTTTTAATTTATTTTAAATTACTTTATTATTTTATAATACTAGAAATAATAATAAACCATTATTTATAATAATCATTAAACAAGTAAAGTTAGAATGGTCATTTAAATGGCCAAAAGACGAAATCCGTTACAAAACTTCAACCACAAGGGCTGCCAATATTATCTTTAAAGTCTAAAAACTCAATCTATAATTTCTAGTAAACCACAGGGACGAAATTTACAGTTTTATCTTTTTAGTTTTTTCGACATCCATTGGTTTTTCACTAATTAATTTGGCACATCCAATATTAAAATCCAAGCAACACCACTTAGGGGTGAGCAAAAACTGAACCGGAAACCCAAAAAATCAAAAAACCAAAAACCCAAAAAAACAGAAAAACCAAAGTAATTGGTTTGGGTTCAGATTCCCTCTCAAAACCGAACCGGCTTCTCAAATTAATTTAATTTTTTTAATATTTTATATGTTTATTGAATTATTTATAGTTCCACTCATATTTGACGTTATATCCTAAGTTACAAAGCTTCTTTTATTTATAATCACATGAAATTATTTTTCAACTTTTTATATATACTTGATATTTACGATGTTAAAATGTTAATTAATTGATATAGTAATAGTTATTTTATTTTAATTATATGTGATGTACTGAATGCTAACTAATTGGTATAAATATTTTTATCATATTTCTACATGTTACTAAAATATTAGTTCAAAGTTTAAGTTAGTAAGTTTAATAAATTAAAATATCAAACTAACTAAATTAATAATCAATGTTAAATTTTTGTAAATTAAAGTATCAAACTAAAATATAAGTTGATTAAGAATACAAAAGTAAGCAATTATTCTTTAATGATTTATCAAATAGTGTTTAATTTTCGTAATGAAAAACATAAGTTTTGTAAAGAAAAACCTAATTTTAGTAAAAAAAAAATGTCCAAGGTTTTTCGGTTTAAATCAAAAACCAATTCGTTTACGAAAAACCAAAAAACTCACAGATGTAAACCAAAAAACCGATAATTCAAACTGGAAAACCGAAGAGGGGATGGGGGGGGGGGGGGGGGTAATTCATGAAGTTAAAAGCATACCGTACCTAGGGGTGTGCAAATTAACCAAACCTGAATAACTCACCCGAACCGAATCTTAAACGGGTTATTTAGGTCGGGTTATTCGGTTTTCGGTTTTGTTAATCGGGTTAAATGGTACCCGAATAATATATTCGGTTCGGGTATCAGGTAGAGTTCAAGTTTATTCGGGTAACCAAATAACCCGAATAACCCGTTTAATTCTAAAATTCTCAATTTTAGTTAGAATTAGAATTGTTTATATATAAAAATGTAAAGATTTAACTTCCCAATTTTAATAGCCAAACCATTTAACCCATGTACCCAAATTACCTAACTCATTTAGCATGTTTAAACTAATTTGTAAAGCATTTCATTTTTTATATCAAAACCGAATAACCCGTTTAACCAAAACCGATTAACCCGATACTCATTTAACCCGAAACCGATTAACCTGTTTCCTTATTTGGTTCGCGTTCGGCCAAAGAACCGACAATCTCAAACCCGAATAACCCGATACCCATTTAACCCGCCCGAATAAACCCCTAACCGTACCCCATGCATGGTTGCTTTATCAGTCACTCTCTTAAGCTCTCGATCCACTGTTGGCGATTGGTGCACATCTCTTTCGACTGCATCTCTCCCTTTAGTTATTTAATTACTTCACTCTCTCAATCGATCGGCTCTCATGTTTCACTTGTCTCTTGCTCACCACTCGTTTACATGTTCCACATGCACGTACACACACACTCCCCCCCTCCCTCACACACACATATGAGTATTAATAATATTTGACCGGTTATCGGATGAACCGTTAAAACACAACTGGCCGGTAAACACAAACTTTAAAGAGTTAATCACTAAATAAGAAAATATCATGAGTTTTATCAATTTTAATTCAATGAAAAAGTGAAGGTTACATGTTCGATAACCAGTAAAACCTTTTTTTTAAACATAAAAATTAATTTTAGGACTTAACGGTCGAGAATAAAGTTTTATTAATTTTCTTAATTTTTTTTAACATCCATGAACAGCCATAGGAATGATGGATATTCCTACTACCTTAAGATTATATTATGGTTGGATTTGTCCGATGATAATATTTCTATGTTGGATACGGATACATATTTTTTTTTATGAAATATATTGTTAATTGATCAATTTTTTTATGAAATACATTAAAATAACTTATAAACATAAGTGAAATAAAATTAATTTATAATTATATAACAATGTCATTTTACTTGCTTATTAATTAAATTAGTTTATGTCTCACGTATTACGTGAATAAAATTTATTTATATTCATTTATTATATATGTATAGATTAATTGTATTTATCTCTTATTTTATTTATTAAAAATAATAAAGTTGCATTTATCTATTTATGTTAATAGATATTAGAAAAAATTAATTGATCTTTTATTTTATATTAAAAATAATAATTTTATATTTATCTTTTTTGGTGAAATTTATAGATATTAGAAAAAATTAATTATATTAATTATATTAGAAATAATAATGTTACATTTATTTATGTTTATATATATTTGAAAAACTAATTGTATTTATCTTTTATTTTATTATATATTAAAAATAAAAATGTTGTATTTATCTTTTTTAGTGAAATGTGGTAACACCATGTGTCAAATTGTGTTCTCTTTTATTATTATTATTATTATTATTATTATTATTATTATTATTATTATTATTATTATTATTATTATTATTATATTTATATATATATATATATATATATATATATATATATATATATATATATATATATATATATATATAGGGGTGGGTTCAATGGAGAACCTTATGCATCGAAGAACCTTGGAGAACCACAATGCATCGCTTGAAAAACTGAAATGCATCACGTAGAAATTGATGCATCACGTGGAAATAATGTAGAAATCGATGAATCACGCGAGAATTTGATGCATCACGTGGAAATAATGATGCATTACGGGGGAATTGTGATGCATTTGTGGTGGTGCATGGAGGTTCTTCAAGGTTCTTCGATGCATGGAGGTTCTCCATTGAACCCACCTCTATATATATATATATATATATATATATAGATTCAATCACTCAAAAAACTACTTATATGTTAATTTATTGAGTGCGTTTTCAGATGTTATAAGCAGTCCACACAATATTTTCACACCAACTTTTGTAAAGATTATATCTTTGCTTAATAGCTAGTTTACAAAACCTCATAGTTATGATATACATTTTCGTTTTGTTTATCTTTGTTATGATATTCCATTTTTTGTAATCAATTGGGATTAATGTTTTGCAAAGAAGATGGAGTTGGGAGTCTAATATTAGAGGAAGGGCGTTAAGCGATTTGCAAAACTTGAAAATGGAGTTAGGAGTCTAAAAAGGGGGTTGATGTGATAAAATATTGAGGTGGGGGTTCTGTCATTTCGGATCGACCTACTCCACTCTCGGATGACGGGGCCGGGTGAATGGGTTGAGTTATTGAGTAGAACAACATGAAATCAAGGGTTGTGCATGGTGTGGTTTGACGTGGATTTTGTATAAAATTGAAACAGAAAACTATAGAGTGTGGTTTATAAAAACAAAAAAAAAAAAAAATAAAGTTTATATGGTGTTATACAGTTTGGTTTTTTCTTTCTCGTTTTTTTACGGTTTGGTAAGGTTTTTGATTTTTAAGGTTAACGTGAGTATTCATAAATGATGGTAATTGACAACCATCATTTAATGTTTTACTACCGGTTATACAGTTTAAAAGAATCCATCTTTTAATGTTCTTATGTTTATGAGATTTCATTATGTTAATAATGTACTTTATGGGTTAAACGATGTTCTTTAGAAACAATCCTTACACACACACACACATATGTATATGTATGTGTACAAATTGTTTGGTTGACGTAAACTATAGATATTAAATACTTAAATTAAGTAAATATCTAAAGCACATAGATTAGAAAATATAAATTTAAATCGTTGTCAAGACTTTAAGCCTTCAACAATGTTGTCAATGCACATAAAATAATAAGGTTATACTCGTATATACTTTTGTATAGACATTTGACAAAAACATAAAATCATAAATACATAATTATATACACCTATATATACAAGTAGGTGCATTTCGATTAATATAGGTTTGGTTTCTTTTCTAGGGGTATTCTCTTTGGTTTGGTTTTTTCCGTGTTATTTACTCACCCCTGGAAGCCTTTGATTCCTATTATTGTAAATGTTTTTGTTTGGAGATTATTGTCGAATGCTTTTAATTTAAACAAGGATAAATTTAATATATGGAGGGATCTCCATCGACTCATCCATATGTGTAATGTGCAATATGGTCCAAGACGATATACGTTGTTGCTTTTTTGAAATGTGGACTTTATAGATCGATAAAGATTAGAGATTGGCGGAGCATTTCGAATTCGGTGATGGACTCAATATCATCGTTTGCTTCAATGATTTTTTATTCTCGGGCCATTTGAAGAAATGTAATAGACTATTCTGTGGCCCTTATTTAGGTGGCTTTATGAATTATATGGAAATAACGTAATAGGATGCTTCTTGCAAACAATGTGGTGTTTAGAAAATCAAGGCGAAAGACCATTTCTCAAATGTTCAACGGCTTTTGGGTCTCTGGTTAATTTGCAAAAATCAAAGCAACAAATCAATTGGTCAAGATGGAGTAATATTAGAAGTCCTTAATTTGAGGCTCTAACCAAAGTTTGGGGTTTATTTTCTTCTAATCTCTTTCTTGAAGACTATCTTTTTGGCTTTGAAGTTGTTAAATGAGATTTTACTTTTTGAAAAAAAATGTTGGATTTCAAATCCTCTCGGGGGCGTTTGGTTCGCGGATTTCCTGACATTCACTGGGATTTGCATTTAAAATCCTGTGTTTGGTTCACAGATTTCAGTAAGGATTTAAAATCTCAGGATTCCATAAATCTTTTCATTCTTTGTAATTTTAAAACTCAGGAGGCGTTTGGTTCGCAGATTTTTTTCTCTGGGATTTGCATTTTGACAAAGGATTTTCATTATGCAGCATTTGCATTTCTCAGGATTTTGTCAAAGAATTTGCATTATCTTATAGAAAAAATTTGTTAATCTGAAAAATGCAAGGCAACTGGGATTTAAAATCCTAGGGGGGAGGCTGGGAGCCTGGGATTTAAAATAACAAAGAAGGAAAGGATTTAAGAAATCCTGGGATTTTAAATCCTTACTGAAATCTGCGAACCAAACACAGAATTTTAAATGCAAATCCCAGAAAATCCCAGGAAATCCACGAACCAAACGCCCCCTCAGTCTCCCCCCTAGGATTTTAAATCGCAGTTACATTGCATTCTTTAGATTAGCAAATTTTTTCTATAAGATAATGCAGATTCTTTGACAAAATCCTGACAAATGCAAATGCTGCATAATGCAAATTCTTTGAAAAATGCAAATCCTAGAGAAAAAAATCTGCAAACCAAACGCCCCCTCATTGTTAGAGACAATATTTAGAGGTCGTGTCGACGTCCCCGATAATATTACAATGTAATATGTGGATTGGGTTTGACTTTCCTCCTTAATTTTTTTTTTTTTACCGAATAATCTATAAAAGACTTTGCTTGTAAAGAATAATAATTATTGGACCTTCAGGGTTATATATTGGTTAATAATATGCTTTTGAAAAATAGAATGGTCCGGGGTGGATTATTAATTTGTACATACAGAAAATAGACAAACTAGGTTTACAAACCCATATTGGTTGTAACCAACCTTTAAATGTTATAACCCGTATTTATAAGTTTTATAACTAACATCAAATTGTTTAGAAGTTTTGCAATGATTAACAGTACTTTTAACTATTTGTTAAGATTTATAAGTGTATAGTAACATGTTAATATGTAATTAATATGAATATCATCAAATATATTAATTCCGTAATCTAAACAGATATATAACAAGACAAAATTTAGACGCTAAAAGATTATAAAGTGTATAACTAATAATATAGTTCCAAAATGACAACAGTTATTAAAAATTAAAGGAAAAGAAAACTAAAACAAACAAATTAAACCCGTTTCTTTGAAACAGGGAATGGAGAGATGGCATTTCTTGTTGCATATATATAAGTAAACAACTTTCCAAAAAAAATCATAGTAAGCTATTAATTAAATAATTAAAATCATTAAAAGATATTCTTTTTTTCTTCATCATTAAATGGCCTTTTTAAGGGTAACAAAATATACCCACTTCAGGAAATCATTAAAGAGTTGACTGAAAATATATAGGAAAGGATTATTGAATATATGACAAAAATCATACCTATTAAGATAATAATATTAATAAACAAAGGCTTAGAAACCCTGCATATACATATGAACCAAAAAAGGTGACATTTAGCAAAAGAACAAAATATAAGTTTATAGACATATAATAAAATAAATAAATATGAGAAATACATATACCTAGAGATTGGTTGATGGAGATTGGTTAGAGTTGTGTGATATAGAGTAGTTGAAGTAGTCATACGTGATATTGGCACGGCTCAATCAAAAAACAAAACTCCAAAACAGAGTGTTGCTTTCGGATTGAACCGCACCAACATCTCGTATTATTGTTATACCAATACACACAACCCCGACCAAGATGAGTACGTGCTTTGTTGATAAAAGAACCAGTACTATATACTATACTTTGTTGATGAATTGAAGATTAGCTAGGGTGTTGAGAGATCGAGAAAGTACGTAGTTAGCTTAATATATTAGCAAAAAGCAAGAAAAAGATGGTAGGGAATAGGGATATGATCGATATCCATAGGAGCTCATGAGGAATCTAATTAATAAATATAATTATGAAGAAAATACTTAAGAGTTGCATATGTATATATACAGGAGCTGAGAGAGAGAGGGGCATTGAATAAGCCAACAACCCAGCAACAGAAAGGGAGGTTGGGGGCGTAATTCACTCAAAAGCAAAGCCAATAAAACTGATGCAAAAGCATACTGTAAGCTTTGAATTTGCATTTATGAGGTTTGGAAGAAATGACATTCATATTTTATTGTTAAATCGAAATTGAAATTACTTTTGGGCTCCTCCTTCCCTTTATTATTCTTATTATTTTACTTTCAAAGAGGCTAACTTTACTAAATCTATATAATTTTTAACAAATTCAGTTTCACGTACTACTTACCAATATATATAATTCTTTTCACATGCATAACACATATATATAAAGATAATAAAATTATACAACTCAAACAAATACCAACAATCCATATTTTTGTAATTAATAATAATAGCAGAGCAAGAATAATTAAAAAATTATTATTCTATAAGATGAAAACTATTTGCTATAAATTCTTGAAGATCTCTTTTGGTTGTATTGCTCCTCCTTAGATTGTTATTTAAATGTTGCTTTTATAGATTTTCGCCAATCAAAAGAAAATAGAAAGTTGGCATTTAAACAACTAAACAATTTTGGAAGTAATATTCAACAACAAAATATACCTAGAGGGTGTTTGGATTTGCGTTTGAAAAAGTGCTGTAGCGTTTTGGAAACTAATAATCAGATAATTGCTGTAACAAAAAGTGCTGCAGGAAATGTAGTGTTTGGTTTATCTTCTGCTGTTTGATATCATAATTATCAAATAATCAGTTTTTAAAGTGTTTGGATTTGCGTTTTTACTTGTAAAATGACCAAATAATCACTTATTAAGCAAATAAGCTACAATTTTTAACTTATGAAAAAGTGTGGTAGGACAAACGCTAAACGCAAATAATCACTTATTAACGTATGCAATCCAAACACTTTAAATCAATTATTTGCGTTATTGTAACGTGATAAGCTAATAATCATGTTTATAACGCAAAACCAAACACCCTCCTAATTGAGTTCAAATTTGTTACGTACACATATAGAATTAGTTTATCGTGACAAGTTAAATATATCTTCACAGGTGAGAATCACTATGATACATTAATTTTAGAGTAAATTAAAAAAATGGTCCCTATGATTTTTTCAAAATTATGAAAATGGTTCCTCATCTTTCAAAGTTGCAGTGACGGTCTCTAAAACCAATTTTTACTTGCAGAATTGGTCCTTTTATTTCTAAAATTTTTAAAAATGACAATTTTGACTTCTCTCAATTACAAGTTTGGTAATTTCAATTTTGGTCTTTTTCTTAATATTTATTTTTGGTTTTAAAATTGAAATATTAATTTAATAAATTATGATTTGATTCATTATTAAATATATTAATATTATTTTGAATTATTCCTATTTATTTTGTAAAATAAATCCATATTTATTTCCTAATTATTTTTATTTATATACATAATTAGTTGATTTATGTAACTTTTTATGTATTCAATTTATTTATTAAAATTTTATATGTTTATATTTTATTTGTTAAACTATTTGTATAATTTTGTTATTTATACTTTTTCATCAAAGTATTTCATTACGTTAATAAATTTTGAATTTATGTGAATTTTGATTTAAATTTACTGATTCATTAAATTTTGGTTTAAGTTTACCAATTTATTATTTTTGATTTAAATATTTGTTACGCTAATATATTTTTATATAAATTTATTATTTTATTTGTTTGGATTCAAATATTTTATTATGCCAGTACGTTTTAATTTATCATTTTATTTTTTTTGTTTTAAAAGTTTGCTATATGTGTGTGTGTATATATATATATATATTTGTGTGTGTGTGTCTATATATATATACATACACACACATATGTGTATATATGTATCTATATACATATCTATACATATGTATATACATGTATATGTATACATATATGTATGCATATACATGTATGTACATATGTATACATATACATGTATGTACATATATAGAGATACACATATATATACATACACACACACACACACATATAGTCAGGTTCAAATAAGTACCTCTAGAAATCAAGTACACTCGAATGTACCAACCTTAAAAAAATTAAACCTTTTTCTTTCACATAACCATGTTCAATTTAATGTTATACGCATGATATATGAATTTCACATAGATTCACACTTTCTGTGTCCTTAAAAATTATGTGAATGCTCAATGCATATTTATGTGAATGGTCCATTCACATGATATTTTTTTTACCATTCAAAAAATTTATGATGTTGTTCCTTTTGAAAAAAAGTATTATAATGTTGTCTTATACATGTCTATTCAAAAAAAAATATGTGAATGATCATTCACATTAGGGTACGCTAGAATCTCATAGGTACGCTGATGAACCTGATTATATATATATAATGTATATATATGTATATATCTAGATAAGATATATATATATATATATATATATATATATATATATATATATATATATATATATATATATATATATAATATGTATCTATATACATATATATTTGTATAAAATCCTGTGTAGTGAATGTATCTTTCTTAATCTTTTTTAAATTAAATTCCAACCATTATAAAAATATCTCTAAATCTGCCACTAGACACAACACAAAGTTAAGGAGGTGTTGACGTTTGATAATTTATTTATTGATTTACTTATTAACCACGGTTTACATGGATATTTTTAATATAAATTATTATATAAATGTACATAAACTTGATATATATATATATATATATATATATATATATATATATATATATATATATATATATATATATATATATATATATATATATATATATATATTGAGGTTCTATGGGGCACCATATGCATCGGGAATCAAATGGGAACCAAAAATGCATTGCTTGTTTACAAAGGGTGCATTAATGGCATTTTGGGATTGCTTAATAATATATTGTTAAATTACAAAATTTAATTTAATATTTATTATTTATAAATAAAATGATCAACCACCTTCCCATAAATCCACGTTTAAATGTCGAAATGCATCACAATTTTGGTGATGCATAATGATGGAACAAAAACGAGGATGAATATGGCCGAAATGCATTACGATTTTGGTGATGCATAATGATGGAACACAGACGATGATGAATATGGTCGAAATGCATCATGTTTGAAATTGAATTGGATGAAGATGCATCGTGTTTGAAGACGAATCCAATAAATTGGATGAAGATGCATCATGTTTGTTTAGATTCAGATAGAATATTTTCTGAATTAAAGCATCTTCCGATTTTGCCCTTCCGAGCGCGAGAAGTTATGCACCCGTGCACCCATTTTCAAGTTAATTACCCTTTTGCCACTACAATCTGAACCATTAAAATTCAAGATCTAACGGTGCATACAGGTTCCCAAAGTGTACAATGCATACAGGTGCCCCATAGAACCTGACCCTATATATATATATATATATATATATATATATATATATATATATATATATATATATATATATATATATATATATATATATATATTGGAATTAAGAGTGAATACAAAATCCCCATCAAAGAAGAACAAAAAAAGAAGTAGAGAAAAAAGAAAGAGGCAAATTACAGCACCTAATATAAAACTTAATATAAAACATACAAATATAAATGTACATGAAATTAATATTAAACATACAATATTAACCTTAAAAAATAAACAAAAAGGATATTGTTATTTGGAGCTAGTCGCTTTAGGTTCCAAGTTTTTGGCTTTTAGATGCAAGTTAATTTGGTCGTTCTGATGTACGTAGTACTTTTGAGCTTGTTAAAGTTCCTGTTAGAGCTTTGTAATTGAAATTTATTGGTTGCTCCTTCTCGAAGCCTTTAGCTCTGGGTTCTTTTTTTCTAGATCAATAAATTGATTTACAAAATATTATATTTTTGTTATAATTATTATTTATCTAGAGTTTTAGAAACATGCAAATTTTTTATCATTCTTTTAAACTTTTTTATTTTTAAATTAACATATTTTAATCATTGTATATATTTTTAGAGATTTTAACTTAACATGTAATTAATATAATATTTATTACAATAAACAAGACATTATTAAATATATTTTTACTAATATTATATTACTTTTACTATATTTATAAACAAATTTATAGTGTTATTTTAATATACTTAAAAATTTTATAAACACATAAAGTAAATTTTGATTACATTTATAAATAAGTATAGATCGATAAGATAGTATTTGAATGTAAATAAATTTAATATTTAGGTTTAGATTTATTTATCAAATATATAGTATAGTATTGATAATATAATATTTAGGTTAGATTTATTTGAATTTAGTTTATATTTAAAGGATGATAAAATTATCAAAAATTACAATGGATGTGTCGAGAGAGCACCAGTAAAATATATGTTGCGTATATATATGTTTTCTTCTTATTATTTGATAAACGATATCAACTCTCTTACGCTAGTTTCACTATTTTCATAAGATTATAATAAACGCCACATACTTACGGGATTAATTAACTTGATGATTTTTTTACGTGTACGTCTTAATTTCTTCTCACCAATCTAAAAAACGTGATCAATATTTTACGTGTTGTAGTATCTTGTTCCGTTATCACTTTCTATTTTTACGCGTTCATGTATTCCATCATCATTTCTAACTTGCAGAACAAGTTTAAATGCAAAAATATAAAAATAAAAATGCATAGATGCAACGATCGACACAATAATATATTTTATTTTTAGGTGAGAAATGAAGCTGTCACAAAAGAGAGCAATGTGTAATTAATCTATATATTTAATTTGTAAGGCAGAACAAATGTCGAGTATTTTGAGTCAAGTTTATTTTTAATACACACCTTAAAAAATACATGTGTAGTTGTAAATTTAATAGAAATCTTCAATTGTGTGATATTTTCCTTTCATTTGTTGTTGAAGTTTAAAAAAATCAGTTTTTCATAAAAAGAAAACCAATAATTACTCGATCCTTTAAATTAAAACAAGAATCAAATATGTAATGCTTTATAAACCCGTTATTTTTAATTATTAAAACAATTATTATAATATTTTATTGTATATATAATATATGATCAATCATAAGTACTCTAAATAAATCAAACGAACATCACATTTGTCCTTTAAAAAATTGATTTTATTCGCGGTTTGGCCATTCAAAATATAAATGAATAATGCATATTCATGAAGAACAAAACTAACGACAAATTACAGTTGTTTAAGTCAGCCGTAAATTTCCATTGAAAATGAAAGGATTTTTTAGAAAACATATTTTGAGGATGAAAATGTGTTCAGTATATATGAAAATGGCTTTTAACATTTTCATTTCCTTCACCTTTTACCCTCTCACTCTCTCTCCTATCTCTCTCTCTAAGAGTATTATGAAAATGAAAACCATACTTGAAAACATTAAAAAGGTGTTTTCACTTTGTGCTTGTAGATTGAAAATTGAAAACCGAAAATAAAATATTGAAAACATAAAAAAAAAAACAACATATGAGAATGCGTTTTTAAAAATCTCTTGTTTTCGACTAAAATTTTCACCGAAAATAACCCAAACAAACTGGCCTTATGTGTTCTAATACGTATTCAACAAATTACCTAAAATAATAATAAATTTCTTTCATGTTTCTCACAATCATCAATAAATAATGGAAGGTAAGAAGCAGACCAATTATACAACTTACCTTAACAAACAACATTCATAGTTAATCCTAGCTTATAGTTCAAACAATCCTCAAACCTTATTATAAAAAATACCATTCAAATTATATGATATAATTCAAGAAATTTACAACTCATAAAAGTTTTAGAAATTCCACAAAATCAATGAATTATTAATTAACAAATATTTCTACTCAACAAAATCTTGAAATTAACACACACGATCTTAAATTATAATTGAACAAATATTTTGTAATCAACAAAATTTACATATCATTTTCGAAATGTTAATGAAAAAAATTAAAAATTTATTTAAGAAGAAACATTCTCGTGACTGGTGTACTACATAATGAATGATACTCTTTTATATATATATATATATATATATATATATATATATATATATATATATATATATATATATATATATATATATATATATATATATATATATATATATATATATATATATATATATATATATAGGGGTATATATATATATATAGGGAGTTCAATGGAGAACCTCCATGCATCGAAGAACATCGAAGAACCTCCATGCACCCCACACACACACACACACACACACACACACATATATATATATATATTAATTTTTTCCCCAAGAGAGTAGAGAGTAGAGACATACATACGAGAGTACATTTGTATCCTACCATAATAACTATGTTCACGTGACAACTATGAAACTCACTTATTGTCTTTGTCCTGTATTCATATCATCAATTCATTAACTTTAGAATCTCACAATATACCTAAACAAATTTTGGATCACAAAATCCAATATTCAAATTAACATACTACTTTGAGAATCGTTACATACTCATAAAAAGTAACATATTTTTCATATATATAACTTAACTAACAGCCTATTCAATCTTATATTTATACTAATCAAATTGAAATTTCATATAACCCATTTTGCCTGCCTTTAAAAAAAAAGGAAAAAGCAGAAAATAAAAGTTTGTGATACACTACCATTGTGAAACTGTTTACGATGATGAAAAGCTCTTGCTTCTCTTGCATATATAGGAACTGTACCAACTATATACACACACATTATTCATTATTTGACAATATCCAATAATGTTATTTGGCATTATTATCTATTTAACATTTGTTTTTTAACTGATCTAAACATAAACTTAAAAAGAAAATCTTAAATTACATGAACTATACATAAACTTTAAATTATATTTATAAAGTACAAAATCTTAAATTATATCAATTAAAAACATATAAGTACTATATTATAAAATATAAATAAAAATATTAAAATAAATGAAATTATATTAATTTGGAAAAAAAAAGACAATATTAATGAAAAAAACATATGCCATAACATGTTTTGTTAATCCGGAAACAAAGAATTTAAAAGAATGCAAAAATAAAAAAATAACTATTGTTCACTTATATTTAAAAATATAGATATATAATATTTTTGAAAAATAACTATACTTTTCTTGTATATTTTTTTTAATAATTAATATTTATATTGTTTAATTATAAGTTTACATACATATTATATAGGGATAATTGCGCAAAAAAAAAACCCCAACTTGTCTGTGATTAAAACCTCAAACCATTTTTTGTTGAATTAGAAAATTCTGAACTAACTAAAAATTAGTAAATCAATGTTTAATCTATGGGTAACCGGTTGAAACCGGTTATTAATCCTATGTGGACTGGTAAATAACATACGCTGAATAAATTATAATTGTTGAAACCGGTTGTCAAATATTACACATCATTTAAACCCCCGTTGATTATGTAATCCAGTTTAAAAATTACTATTAAAATAATCAACGGGGGGTTTAAATGATGTGTAATATTTGGCAACCGGTTTCTAAAATTAAATTTTATTTCACATAGGTTATTTACCGGTCCACGTAGGATTAATAACCGGTTTCAACCCGTTATCCATTGATAAAACCTTGATTTATTGATTTTTAGTTATTTCGGGGTTTTCTATGCAACGAAAAATGGTTTGGGGTTTTAGTCATGTGAATTCATATTTCTAGCAATTCAATCATATACAACATAATATATATGAACAATTAACAATCAAACACATTATATTGAATGATTAAAGAGAGAAATATTACATTGAGTTCTTGGCTATCTTGGACAACAAACTTCTTCTCTCTCTACTGTTCTAACCTTATGTGTGTATGTAATCTTCGATTCCTCTTATAACAGCACACATACACTCCTATTTATACACAATACAAAGTATTGAAGATTTACACAAACAACCCCTGAACTTCTACAATAAAATTGATTACAACTCTATATAAATTTGTACCCAACAATCTCCCCCTTAGAGATGAAATCAATTTTCAAATTAAAGTACATTGCAGGGAACTTGAACATTCTTTCTTGAAACTTTTCTTGCACCTTCTCTTCGATCTCTGAATCTTCTTCTTTATTGTCTCACTCTGATCTTCACATCTCTTCTATTCTGATCTTCTCTTTTCTTGTAAGCACACTCCCCCTTGGATCATGAATAGCTTTTAAATCTCTTCCTTGATCAATTGTCTTGAGATGATGTAGTAATTGCCTTCAGTTGATTTCAAACTACTCAACAGTTGTTTCTGAAATTCAGCTTTTCTCCCCCTCATGATGATCATAAAAAATTATGAACATCATGCAAAAACTTCAGAAACATTAATTCAATGAAATTACAGTAGAAGAAATACAACAACAATTACAACTCAGAAATTATTACAAATTGATTTTCTCCCCCTTAAACTGACATCTCTCCCCCTATACAAAACAGATTTATCTCACCCCCTCAAAACGTTCACTCCCCCTCGAATTGATATTATATCTTTTTAGAACAAAACAAAGCTTTACAACTTTGGGGAAAATGAAACACATTCATTTTGTGAGAAAACAAGTCCAGGTCCACATAGGATTCCTGTTTGCACAATAGACAAAATCTATGTGACCTACTTTCAGCGCTGGCGTGATGTTAACACTGGTAGGATTTCCAAATAGTCATCGTGAAATCCTTTATCATGAAAGAATCACTCTTATTTGTTCCGGCTTAGTCACTTTGGACTAGCAGTTTATAGTCACGCAGACTGATAGACTCGATGTGTCCTAAAAGTGTATATAATCAGCTCTAGACACAATGTGCATCAAATGAAATTGGAGACCGGAGCAACTGTCTTCCTTGTTTCAATATCAATAATATCCAAATGATATATCGATAGAAATGTGTTATATCTCCGTGATTATTGAAACAGAAATCTTTTGAGAGATAACTGAGTAGTTGGTGGGGTTAAGTGCATGCGTCACTGGGTCCATGACGTCTTTTTCAATATCAAGTCACCTAGGGCTTGATAGATTATGTGGATTACCCAGCAGACACAGTGTTGGTAGGATTTTATTTTCTTCAAATCCTTTCTCAACACTCAGCTCTCAGCATTTTTCAACTAAGCTCCCTCCGGCTCACTTTTAAGAAATGATTTCAGTCAGCTTTATAGCAAAAGCATGACCTGATGCACCACCATCTCCTTTCAATATCAATATCTCTCTCATTTACATTTTATCTCTGCTCGACTCTGTCAGTATCCCGTGATAACCGACACTTCTCAACTAATAAACCTAAAGAACCCCCACCCGCACAATCTATAGATGGTTTGCTCCTTGGGTAGGTCTTCGGTTCTGGTTAGACCATAGAAGCGAAATTTATGCCTATCACTCAGATTGGTGCATAATCGAAGTCAGCAGAAAGATTTTCAGCTTTCAAGCTCAAGGGATATCAGAGAGATTATATTCAAAGAATATGGGAGATATCATAAAAAAAATAGAAAATCTGATATATGAAATGAAAAGAACCAGATTTTCTTGAAAGAATTAGCACTTGGGAGATAACAAAGAGAATCCATTATAAATTGGAAGCATTGTAATAAAGAGAATCTCAGAAGAAATGAGATAATGAACATCAAAGAGATTAGATCAATTAATCTCAATGAAATATTCAGAGAATCAGAAAAAAAATTTCTTTTCAGCTCAAAAATTATTTTTATGTGTGTATCAAATATTTTCGTGAAAAATCACACACAGCTTTGAAAAATGTCATCGTCAAAGTGCGTCTGAAACTCCCCCTAGAAATAAGCACACACAGTTAGTCAACTCATAAAAATGAAATCAGGAGCAAAAAATTATAAAAATAAAACTCCCTCTAAATCAATGCAGCTTTAGAGTTGAATTCAGGGCAGGAATTCCAGAAATATTTGTCTTTCAGACTCGGGTTCTAATCTGAAGTGATTAGAAGCCATTTGTCGCAGAAGCTCGGGTTTCAGTCTGAAGTAACTGAAAAGCATAAGCTTGGGTTCTGTACTGAAAAGAACAAAATCCAATTTCAGTTAAGATCGGGTTCTACTCTGATGTGAGTAGAAGCCTCTTGAGATGAAGTCCGGGTTCTAGTCTGATATGACCAAAAACCATATTGAGTTGAAACACGGGTCTTGATCTGATGTAATCAAGAGCCTATTGAAATGAAGAACGGGTCCTTATCTGAAATGATAAGAAACCTATAACCTGCAAAATTTAAGATGTCTTTGGTATCCAAACAGATTTGGATCCAGACTTGTTAGCGCTCTTGGGTACCCATTTCAAAACAGGTTTTGGTACCCACTTGTACTTGGGTTTAGGTACCCATTGCATGTTATAACTATCAGCTTCTCTTTCAAACGCAGAAAACAAATTTCTTTGAGTATGATAAAATTGAATATCTGAATTTCTAAAGAAACTTGAATTTGAATGATCATTCTTTTGCGAACTCTTTTTTTTGAATAACTGTCCGGTTCTTACCTGTTTCTGATAATACTTGGTATTTTTCTGTGAATTTGTTTTCTGATTAGAATGACCAGTATTTTCAGAAACTTTAAGAAAATTTGACTTCGAAGATTCACCGGTGTAAATCTTGACCGGAAGTTGTTCAACAATTTTATCTTTGCCGCTGTGTATCTTTAACAGATACTTAAGTTTAAGATCTGAAGAAGAATCAAACTTAGCAGAGTTAGTTAGATTCACTTCACTTTCAGAAGACAAACCAGAGTGATTAACATTGGATTTTAAACACACTGAAGAAGGGGTCTTAACCTTTGACTCAGTTGATGAAGTAAACACATGTAATTGTTTTGTAAGATGAAGTATCTGATCTTCCAAACTTTTGATAATGACTAAATTTGAATTTCTGTCATGATCAAATGATTGGTAATCAGATTTAAAAGATTGTTCTTTGATTAAGAACATTTGTCTTTCATCTTCAAACAATTCAGATTTTGATTTAAAATCTTGTTCTTTAAGTAAGAACTCATGTCTTTCCTTCTCAATCAAATCTTTAGTTAAAGACAACTCTTGTTGAAGAGCAAAAATTTCTTCATTTTTGTTTAAAATACAATTCTGATCAGTTGGTTTTGTCTTACAAAGTGTATCTTCAAGATCCTGAACTTTCTTGTAAAGATCAGATCTTTCAGGCAAAAGATATTTCAGTTGAGTTGCATTCTGAAAATTTTCTTGTTTCAGCTCATCAAGTTCTTTAAGTAATTCAGATATTTTCAATTGATGAGCACAACTCTCAGAGTTTTGTTTTTCTTTTAAGTTTTGAATTTCTTCATTCAGTATTTGTACGTCACGTAACGCCAAATGTTTATCAGTATTTAACTGAACGAGAATGTCGTAATTGTTCTTACGAATCTTTTCAGATTCAGTAAGTTTGACAATCAGCTCAGACTTTGAAAATTGTTCAAACATCATTATGAATTGCAGAAAAATGAACTTCCAAGATCTTTTATGGACTTATGAAAATTTGAATGAATCTTGATTGAATAAAACTGAATCTTGAATGATTAATTTGTTAAAAATCAGCTCTGATTTGACTTTTTGACGTTGAAATTTTAGATTTTCTGCAGAAAAATGCCCATAACTCTTTTCAAGCTTCGATTTGACGTATGGTAGGCCTTCTAACGATGTTCCAGTCAAAAGTTATGACCAATTTAAGCAGCTAAGGTCAAATAGTCAAAAGTATGATGAAACTCGAATGAATAAGGACTCAACTCGAGTGAAGAGTAATGAAACTCGAATGATAAAGTATTAAACTCGGATGGTTAAGTGTGAAACTCGAATGAAACACAATCAAACTCGATTGAAAGAGAATGAAACTCGAATAAGCTTGATGAAACTCGAATGATGAAGTATCAAACTCGAATGATGAAAGGATCAAACTCGAATGATTAAAGACTAAACTCGGATGATTCCTTATGAAACTCGATTGATACTTATGTTTTCTCGGGTGATAAGTTTATAAAACTCGAATGAAACATATCCTTTCTCGAATAAGTCTTTGATCAACTCGAATAAAACATAAACTTTCTCGAATAACTCTTTGATCAACTCGATTGACTTCTTTGTAAAACTCGATTTACACTATGACCTTAGTTTTGCCCGAGTTTCATTATTTTTCAACAAAAAACAAGTTCAGATTCAAAAAAATTTAACAAAAATTCATGAATTGATCTGAAATTAACAACGAAGATTCGTTTTTCACACAGAAACAACTTTTGTGAAACAACTTTATCCAATTTTCGATTAAAAACCAAAAATTAATCAAAAACTTCAAGAACACAAACTTTTTCAATAATTCAGAAAAATCAAAATTAAAATTTATGTGTTTGGAGTTATGATTTGACACTTAAATCCTCAGATTCGTCTTTAAAAACTCTACACTCGATCCAAAAATCAAACACTTTCATCCACAACATCAAAAACCATTTTGAATTTTCTGATTTTCGAACCAAAAAAAAATGTAACAGTGTTTTTCAAATTTTCGAATTTCAGATTTTAATTCATTCAAAATCACTCAAAAATCAGCCACATTAGGCTCTGATACCAATTGTGAATTCATATTTCTAGCAATTCAATCATATACAACATAATTCATATGAACAATTAACAATCAAACACATTATATTGAATGATTAAAGAGAGAAATATTACATTGAGTTCTTGGCTATCTTGGACAACAAACTTCTTCTCTCTCTACTGTTCTAACCTTATGTGTGTATGTAATCTTCAATTCCTCTTATAACAGCACACATACACTCCTATTTATACACAATACAAAGTATTGAAGATTTACACAAACAACCCCTGAACTTTTACAATAAAATTGATTACAACTCTATATAAATTTGTACCCAACAAGTCATCAAAAACTGACAAGTAGAAGGTTTTTGCGCAATTATCCCTATATTATAACCAATTATTTTTTAAAAATTATTCACGCAATACGTGTGTTCATAATCTAGTTGCATTATAATTGATTAGTTCACATCATTTTCATATTTATTATCATAAAGTATTTAAAAGTTTAATTTTATGTAAAAATACAATATGCACATGTTCATGCAATGTACCATAAGGTAGCACTCTTAAAAAATTTGAATTTTTTTCATAAACTTAAGTTAATTAACATTACAAAAACGACATATAAATTCACATACATTCATACATTCTAAGTGCATGAAATCATGCATCATGTACATGTATGTTCGCATACATACAAAATTATGTAAGTGTACGTTCACGTTATTTTTAAAGAGTTAAAAGTTGTGAATGTATGTGAAATTTACATATCATATTTATAATGGAGAATTTCATATATATCCTTGTAAACTTTCAATATTACGCATATATCCTTGCAAAACTCCTTATTACATATATATCCTTCTAAATCTTTAAATTTAACTTTTATATATATATATATATATATATATATATATATATATATATATATATATATATATATATATATATATATATATATATATAGAATATATGGTTCGAGAGAGTACCACCCTTATGCAGCGCACCAGAAGGTACCACCTTTAAAAAAATATTTTTAAATTTTTTTTTTCATAAACATGTTTTAGTTAACGTTATGAAGATCATATGTAAATTTCACATAAATTCACATCTCCTAGCTCCTAAAAAATGACGTGAACACACACTTACATAATTTTGAAGACATGTGAACGCGCATTTATGTGATGCGTGTTTTCATGCACTTAGAGTGATCGGATTTGCGTGAAATTCACATATGATCTGTGTAATGTTAATTAGAACATGCTCATGAAAAAAAATTTCAAAAAATCTACTTTTAAGGGTGGTACCTTCTGGTGCGCTGCATTAGAGGTGGTACTCACTTGAACCTAAATCTATATATATATATATATATATATATATATATATATATATATATATATATATATATATATATATATATATATATATATATCCAAATGACTATTTTAAATTAATTTTATCGTTTAAAAAATTGTGAATACCTCCCAATAAATAAATTAGAAAAATTAAAGAAATAACATTTTCTTATTTAATTCAATAATTAATTAAAAAATAATATTTAATATTTTTTTAAATGATGTAATTAAATTTAAAGTAGTCATTTGGATATATATGTAAGATTTAAAGGTTTAGAAGGATATATATGTAATAAGGAAGTTTGTAAGGATATATGCGTAAAGTTGAAAGTTTGCCAATATATATATATATATATATATATATATATATATATATATATATATATATATATATATATATATATATATATATGAAATTCACCCTATTTATAATGTCTATTAAAACATGTTTATGAAAAATAATAAAATGTTTATTTTAAAGGTAATACATTCTGAGGCGTTAAATAACGAGTGATACTCTCTCGAACTATATTGTATAGATTATAAAATACACATCGTCTTATAGTATGATATATTTTGATGAAACGAAATTAATATATATATATATATATATATATATATATATATATATATATATATATATATATATATATATATATATATATATATATGATGCTTTAATTAAGAATTGAAGTATATATACAGTGAGGAAATTAATTATTTGTACGTAATTCAAAAAATTAAATTAGCAAGCTAACATGTCATAAATAATAAATGCAGATTCTTTTTATATACCAAAGAAGTAGCATAAATTTTGGCATATATACACAATACTATAGTCGTATCAAGTCGTGCAGCTGCTACTATTTAATGTAGCTCAACAAAATAGCAAGACAATGAAAATGACTGGTTGTCATGTAATATCAATACCTTTTTATTATTTATTTATTACATCAACTGCATATAGGCTTTCTTTTAATTTTTTTATTTCTAATACTTAGATTTATATAATATTATTGCTAGTTTTAGTGTATACAAACAGAATTAAACAATTATAACATTTGAATGTAACAAGATTAATTTGTTTTCAGATGAGCATTAGTCAAAAATTGGTTATAAAATTTTTAGAAAAGCTTGAGATTGATGTGGGTTTTCAAATTATTGGTGAAAAACTCATACTTGTAGTATTCTGATGGAAAGAAATGTCATTTACTAAAAGAGAAATAATTTTAAAAACGAGCTGAAGAATAACTTTGTATTTATTTTTAGATGAATTGAAAAAGATTTAATATTTATTCTTTCAAAAGTATTATTGTAGTTGAATTAATTAAGAGGAGTAATGTGGTCTGTGGCAAGAGTCTGATCTTTCATTAAATATGAAGAGAATCTTGCTGTGCCAATGCTTTTCCCCCCTTGCTAGTTGCTGCCATTAATGCTTCTCCAAGAACCTTTGTTTGAAGTTTTAATGGTGATTTTTCATGAAGATGATGATAGATATTGATTTGATCATACAATAATTGTGGTAGTTGGGGATATAAGTTAAAACTGTCGAACCATTTAAACCAAACCAATCCGGACAAGTTTGCTTAGGTTTTGATAAATTTATACATCGATTTAAAAAATGACCATCTTTTCACAGAAGGGTAAAAACTTAAGGAATAAGTGGATGTCAATGGTGACTGCGTTGATAATATGACATGTGACATCCATGTTTAGACTTTCATATGAGACAGTAGAGACACGCAATTTATGACTGTGGAGATTAGTAGTTTATAAAATGGAGTCCTAAAACAAGAGTATATCAAATCTTAGCAATTGGTAAAGTTGTGAATCAAGTAAAATTTTAAAATCTATAATATTAACATTTTCCATAATTGTATAAAATTTTAACTCAATAATTAAAAATTATAACCAAGACAACTAAATTTATATATAATATTCTTAAATTTTATATTGGTAAGTATAAAATCTTTATTTTTTTTTACTTTTATTAGATTTTTTAGTAATAATATTAAATTTTTAACGATATGTTATCCATACTTTATCATCGACATCTTTTTTATTTAAAATACAATTTTTTACTAGGCTACAATTAATGGGTTATTTGAATAACCGAAACGATAATATTGGTTAACCGGATATCTCGGCTAGATCTACGTTTACAAAATTCTCGAACTAATAAATTTCGTTAACCATTTGAAACTCAATTTCAGTTCAGTTAACCATCCATGTACCCCTACTAGTATGTTTGTCAGTTCACTCGGGATATGCGTTTGAGTATATGTATGGTATATTAGTAACCTATACCTCATTAGGTCCTTAGAAACGAGCATATGACCCTAGTTTTTCTAATGAATAAACAACAAACCATATCATTTATTAGTTATTCTTAATAATAAAAATTAAGTACCATTTCCAGTTTTAGTTATACCACACGAGAAAAACGGAAGGGTTCGGTAAAACTTAAAAACGAAATGGTTTGTAAATTTTTTTTCCTTCGGAAAAACTAAAAGTCGTAATGATTTGTATGTTTTCGTTCAAGGTAACTAGAAAATGATATGCTTTTTAGTCTCATTCGTTCGAAAAAACTATAAAACAAAATGGTCTGTAATTTTTTATGCTTGCAAAACTTTAAAATTGGAATTATTTATACTTTTTTCGTTCGGAAAAAACTAACAAAGGAAAATGATTCGAAGTCTTTTTTCATTTTGAAAAACTAAAAAAACAAATTGTGTTTAGATTTTTTCGTTAAAAAAAAAACTAAAAAGAGAAAGGCTCTTAGTTTCTTAACTTTGGAAATTTAGAAAGAAAATGGTTCGTTGTTTTTTAAATTAGAAAATGTAATAAAAGTGAATGGTTCAAAGTATTTTTGTACTGAGAAACATAAAAATGAAATTACTCGTAGTTTTTCGTTCAAAAAAACTAAAAAATAGAATGGTTAGTAGTTCTTCTGTTCATATTAAATGAAAAACAAAAGGTTCTGTAGATTTTTTGTCAAAAAAGCTAAAAATTGAAATGATTTGCTGTTAATTTCGTACCAAAAAACTAAAAAACAAAATTGTTTATAAATTTTTAGTTCAGAGATACTAAAAATCAGAATGGGACAAAAAGAATTTATAATTTTTTTAGATTTCAGACTTTATATCACCTCTTAAATTTCAAATGTGATTTCAGATTTTAGACTTTTAACTTTAGGACCATCTCTTGAATTTCAGATATGATTTCAGACTTCAGACATTAAATTTTCTTAAAAAACAAACAGCACCTAACTTAATTTGAGTGATTTGTAAGCCATCTTTTTTTAATTTTATAATTCGTTACTATTGAGTATGGTATTTTAAACATGAAAAAATGACATATCTCAAGTAAACTGGAGTAAACGTATAAGTGGAGATAAATTTAATTAACTAGAAGTGTGGGAAGTGGATATCTTTCTCTACTATCATCCTAGTGTCAATGTCAGGTTCATATCAAAATATCTATCTTTCACTTCCATAATTTTATATCATTTAAACTATGAAAATGATCATATATATATACCACTCAGAAATGCACACGAAAATTATATAAAAGAAAAAAAAAACATTTATAAAAGGCATTTGCTTCCGGCTCTCGACATCATCATTCATCTCTCACTCTCATCATAAAATGACGGTACCACATAGAGGGACAGTTTTTCCTGTGGTACCGGTCAAGATTTTCATCCTACGGTGAGATGTCTGTGAGAACTTCCTTTACTCTAATGATTTATCAAGTGAAAAAATGGTGTACAAATAGTCAAATATGTTCTTTACCCTAATACTAGTATTAGACTATTACTCTATTAGACATGTTAGAGACTTGTTCATTTTCATCAAGTTATTGAAAAATAAAAACGTTTAAATACATAAAGTTACAATTTATATTTTTTTTTAATATAGAAGTATGTTTAATATTTTTACCTTTCAAGGTATTATCTACACTTACATAATTTTATCATTATAGCAACATATTAGCAAATTAAATACCTTATTTTTTTAAAAAAAAACAAAAACAAAAGTGTGTAATTATTTGCATTTAATCCAATCAAATTTTACTCCAACAATTTCACATTTTCCACGTGTTTCTTAGGTGTATTTTTTTTTAATGGTAACAGGCTAACAGGCTCAAATAATAAATGCTTAGATGGTTGCTACTTTACTAGTTAAAACTTAAATTTGTTTAATGGCTGGCGCCTACGATAACTAAAAACCTAAGATGGGTCAAATGATCCGCATTTTATTAAATTAAAACTATACAAAAAAGGGGTTAATAATATTAATAATGATGTAATTATACAATGTATTGATGTAATCAATAATAAGATGTCATGAAAGATTTGGTTGTTTAGTTTAATTATGCTGGATAAATAAAGTTGTTTTTAAGACTAATCTTCCATTTTACCGGCCCATCTGCCATTTTGTACTTGTTTATTCTCGTTAAAACATATTATTAGTTTATGAACTCATGTATTACGTGAATAAATTTAATAAATAAATGATTATTTAAAGTTTATGTAAACTTAAAATTAAAATATACAAATATTAAATATTGTTAAAAAAAATACAATAAGAGTATTGTTATTTGTCATAATTATTATTTAATAGTAGTTATTTTTTCAATAATTTTAGAAATACTTTTATTTATATTGTATTATGTTTACTTTTTTACTTATTTAATATCATTTGTATAACCTTTATTTACGTTTAATATATTTTAATAAATTTATAAACACGTAATGTTTTTTAATTAGACATATAGATAAGGATATATAAGATGTAATTTGGATATATTTGTATTATAATCATAATAAGAACAATAAATATTAGATTATGAAAAATGTAATAAATATTGAATAATGACAAATGTTGGATAAAGTTAACGATTTGTTAATATTTATTGGTTTTTAAAAACAATAAATTGTATTTATCTTTTGTTTTATATTTGTATTTATCTTTTATTTTATATTTGTATCTATGCTTTAGTTTATATTTATATTTATCTTTTCAGGTTAAAAACATGGATGCGACATGTATTATTTATGCGTTCTCCTTTATAGATAATAATATTTATATATTTTATTACAAAATAATATTTATAGATTTATAATTAATATAGAATATTTTTATTTTAAAAATAATAAATTGTATTTATCCTTTATTATTTAAATTACATTAGAAAGGAATTAATTTTCATCCCCTATTTTGATTTATAGGTTTTAGTTGATTCTCCATGTCTTGGTACAGAATTGATAATATAAACTGTCAATTAGGAAAGGTATGGAGTGAATTTTTTTGTTAGTATACAATGGCTAAAAATGCAATATAAATTTAATCATTTTCATTCATTTTCATTTTACCGTATCAAACGGCTTTAAGACTTTGTAGCAATTTCTGAGCTTTTAGCTCCTTCTCAGACCTTAAATCTTTGTTTGGGTTTTTGTATAAAAAAAATTCAATAAAGAAAAAAAAAACCTCGAGTCCGTAACAATTGGTTTTTCACAAATCGAAAAATCTCTCTCGTCGTATTTAAGCTTGAGGTTTAAACTTTAGATTCATCCATCTATTCAAATTAATGTCTAAGCACGAGCAATTAAGAATACAGCCCAAACAACAAAAAAGTGACAAACTTATTTGTTGAATATTTGAGTCAAATTGGGCCTAAGACTATTTTTAACGTGTCTGTCTGTTGCATATATATCTAAATTTGTAAAGGGACGAATTGGGCCCAAGTATTTGGTGGTTTTCACTTTTCAAGAAATAACATTAACACTTCAGATTAATATTTTACATAAACCACTTATACAAAAGGACATATGGAGAGCATGGGCGTAAACATGCTGAACCTAAACCCGTTTAGGGTCGAGCTTGGCTCTTTTAAAAAATTAAAAGTACCAGACTCGAGCTCAGCTCGGCTCATTTCGAGCTCTGTATGTAAAGCTTGAGTTTGGGTCGTGAATAATTTTACAAGCTTGACTCGTTTATTATCTATTTTCTTTTATTGATTAATTTTTATATAATCTTTTTATATATTATGACTTTTTTATATATTTTTATTTATTTAATCTATATTTTATATATATATATATATATAGAGAGAGAGAGAGAGAGAGAAAATCAGGTTCATCAGCGTACCTATGAGCGTACTCAGCGTACCCTAATGTGAATGATATTCACATATATTTTTTTTTTAATAGACATGTATAAGACAACATTATAAGACTTTTTTTCAAAAGGAGCAACATCATAAATCTTGTGAATGGTAAAAAAAGATTATGTGAATGGTCATTTACACCATTCACATGGTGTGAAATGACCATTCACATGGATTACCATTCACATAAATATGCATTGAGCATTCACATAATTTTTAAGGACACAGAAAGTGTGAATGTATGTGAAATTCATATATCATGTGTATAACATTAATTTAAACATGGTTATGAGAAAAAAAATTAAAATTTTTTTTTTAAAGGTTGGTATCTTCGGGTGCACTTGATTTCGAGAGGTGCCTTTTTGAACCTGAATCTATATATATATATATATATATATATATATATATATATATATATATATATATATATATATATATATATATATATATATATATATATATCAATTAAAAAATATATTTATATATAGGCACGTTTAAGCTCGTTTGGGCTCGCAAGCTCGATATGTGAAGCTTGGGCTTGAGCTCGTCTAATAAATGAGCTCGAATTTAGACTCGATGTCGGGACTGGCTCGTTTAACACGAGCTTTTTACGAGTCGAGTTTGAGTAACTCACGACTAGTTCGGCACATTTACACCCTTAATGGAGAGGTGTTATAGGGATTCTGCATCTAGTCAAAACCGATCCAGATCAAACTCCAAAATGACAATGAAACTGAAAATGAGATTGTAACCAATTCACGAGCCTAATAGAAACTTATGAATATATAGTAAAGTGATAATTTTTCAACTATAAAAAAATATATAATATAAAAAAAAAGTGTTATGATACAAATCAAACCGAATTGAGGACTGATTTTTTAAAATTCTAAAATCAAGAACCAAACCAAAAATAATGGCAGTCCCACTTCATTTTTCCGTTTTATTGGTTAGAAATGATTTTTACATACACCTAAGCCCTGATACGTATACAACAACAACAACATAAATTGCCCATGGTAATCCTTAGGAAAGCAGTAATGTTAAACTTCAAAAATAAAATTTGTGTGATAAATTAATATTGGGTTAACAATTAATTCTAAGTTGAGATAAGATTTCAAACATAGAAATTGTTGTAAAGTTTTTAATTATTGACTATTAAGTTGAAGTAACCAAACAAAACCTGAATTAAATATGCAAGATCCGATCTATAAACTTGACCATAAAGTTGGCTAGCTATTTATATTGCTGCAAGGACTTTTCATATATAGTTTCACAAAATTATAATTAAGCTTAATTAAGTAAAAAAAATTAATGTACCATCAAAATACAATTTGCGTATCTTAGTAATCAATCAAAGAAATCAAACATGTAAATTAAGATAAACAACTTGATACAAATATGAATCTTGATTATACAAATAAATGAAATTAAGGCCAAAAAAAAAATTCTATTCTTTTAAATCTGTGTTTGAAGTTTTCTTTTGGCATTTGTTCTTGATCCATTTGATCCCATTGGTGGTTCCGTTCTTGAGTTTCTTGGCTCCCTCTTTTGCTACCGAATTGGCTCTACTAAATGCTGTTGACCCCTTCTTATTGCCATCGTTTTCTTTCTTTGTATCGACCTTTTCTTCTTCGATAGCACCAATCCCACCAGCACCCCATTGATCCGCCCAGCTTGGTGCCTCGCTAGCCATGACTTTATTATGATTCTACTCTCTAATTCATGATCAAATTTAACAAAGAATTTAACAACTTGATGGATTATATGCACATACTACTATATATACTATAAGTAGAAAGATCTGAACTTTTTAGGGTTTTATGTATGGTATAGAGATACCCACAAAGGAAATTAATTAAACTCACATAAAAGATGATCAAATACACAAATACCATATATTAATCTTAATTTTCACACACCATTAGAGAGAGAAACCAAAAAGGAAACAATAAAATCTAATTCCTACATCACTCAACAGATGAACAAAAGACATGAACAGCAAATTTAAGGCATAAATGCATCTCAGAAGTGTAAAGACAGAGAGTACCTTAATTGAGAAAGAAAGAGAGAGAGAGAGAGATTGGATATTACAATGGAGGGATGGAACTTCACTAATAAGTTTGTGGGAAGAACAATGAGAGGTTTGTGTAGGGCTGATAATTTATATAATAATAATAATAATAATAATAATAATAATAATAATAATAATAATAATAATAATAATAATAATAATAATAATAATAATAGTAATAATAAAAGAAAAGACAATGAAAATAAAAATAAAAAGGGGGAGCATGTGGGTAGATAGGCTGTCCAAGAAAAGATGCCAACTCTCTCTTTGTTAGTGTTGTGTTGCCATCAAATGAAGCAATGCCTCATTGACATTATTTTTCTTAGTTTTATGTCTTCTAATACTATATTTTATTTTTATTTTTTAAATATCAAATGTTAATTGTAATTAGACACTACGAATAGTAGGATGTATAATGTAATTTTTTTTATTCATACTCAAGTAACTTCTCATATTACTTGACCCACGTACTACTTGATTGTACACAAATTACATTTAATTAGGGTAAACTTGTAAAACTATTTGATAAGTGTTCAATATTATATATAAAACCAGCAATAAATTTATGAAATTTAAGGTTAGAATTTTTAATATTAGATGGATGTCCAAATCATAATATACAATATTTATTTTGAGAAGACAATTCATTTGTTGGAAATAAAGTTAATCATTTGTTATAAATAATAAAAGTTATACAAACAATATGTGCACAAAAACTTAATATATCCATATATATAAAAAAAGCGAACTCATGTAGGTAGAAAAATTAAATGAATGTGAGAAATATTGAAATAAAGAACAAATATGTTGAATAAATTAACTTGTTATTTCATAATTCAACCGTAAATTCAAATGAGTACGGAATATACCTTTTTTTTTAAAAAAAAATAAAATTTTTTTATAACCATATTTAATTAATAATATAAAACTACTTGCAAAATATCACACTAGCACACCTTAGAATGTGAAAATTTCTATGAATGATGAAACATTTACGTTAAATAGTCGTTCATTAATTCACGTAATTTTTCGTGTATTCATATGATTTACCTTTTGAATCTCAGTATAAATATAAATATATGATTCTTTTGATTGATATTCTTATAATATTGGTTATATATCTGTAAAAAAATAAAGAATTAAGGTACTTTCGATATACTGAATTTCTAGAGCTGCTTTATTAATTAAACCTATATATGTACATATATAGATGGAAAACCTTATGTTAGATAATTAATGTGATGTCTGCTTCGTGACTACAAGCACCTCTATGGTTACCATCCGTGTTGCTTGAAGAGATCGATCAATTTCGTATACCATGGTGATGCACTAACCCAACCATCAGATACTGATGTACAGTACAATATGGAATTCACCAAATGTCAATTCTGAATCAGTTATGATGCACTAACTGAACCATCACTACTAAGGACGAAGACCATCGTTATGAAATCCATCGTGCTACTAAAGATCGAGATAAATTTTGTATATGATGGTGATGCATGCACTAACCCAGTAACCCAATATTGATGCACATTAACCACCAATTAACAAGGAATCCATCGGATGTTAATCTCGAATCCACTTGATGCCCTAACCCAACCATCACCACTATGAACATCGACCATCATATCTTTACGAAACCCATCATATGTCAAGTTCATATCTTCGTGTTGTTTTGTTTCACTAGTTCCTTTTGAACCATTGTGCATGTGTGTGTATAACATAAATAAATACACATTCAATCAAGATCATACGTAATATTAGCTAGTTTTGTTTTGTATTATTTTGTTTGTTTGTAACCATATATTGTACATGTGCATCAATTTGAATATATTTTACAACCCATCAAACTTTTAAACTACACCAACATAGATATGCCATACTTCAATTTAAATCAAAACACGAAAATTTCAAAATTATTGTCTGTGATCTCATTATTTAAAAAAATACATATCATGATGTATGATTGGAAGGTTATTGTAAATAATTAATGAGGTAGTGCCAATAATATCCTTAATGAACAACCTCTAGTCCTCTAGTTACATGGTATATAATTGGTTCTTCAGTTCTTCTATGCACAAAAATTCTCTACTAAAACCGTTACATATATAAATAATGCGGAGAGCATTCACGACTCACTCAGCAGCCTTAAATCCATCTCAAACAAGAGTAGAACGTGGGGTTGTTATGTATTTTGGTAAAGTCTATCACTCCTGGAACCAACAAAGCTACACACCATTTGCTATATATAAACATTTATTGTATATTTAAATATAAAACGACTTTATTAAAGATCTCTAATTGGCATTATATATTAAAATTGGCACAAATTGCTATTTAAAATGATAAACAACTTTATAAACAATCATTAAAGATCTTTAATTGGCACAAATATCCATGGATAAAGTATATAATATGTATTTGCGAAGTGGTTCCAACAAAACCATTAAAAAGCTATCTTGACTTTCCCATTAAAAATATAAAATTGAGTTAACTATATCACTCCATCAATAATAAAAACTGGCCACTTATTGTGTGGTTGGTATGTTGAATAAAAAGATCGTTTAGGTTTATAAATTCTTTTAAGTTTTAACAAATGATAATGATATGTTAATAAAGGTTGAAATTAAAAATAAAGTGAAAAAAGAAAAACGTACTTTTTTATATATTTAATTATTTTTATTTTGATAAAAAAAATTAAATTAGTTTTACATTGTAATCAATTCTTTATTCTTTTTTGTTAAACATTAACATTCTTACCTTACGATTAAAAAAACTCAGATATCCAATATGATCTTATTCTTTTGATTGCATTATATGAAATGTATTGTAACAAATTTAATGGATCAAAAACGTATATTACTAATGTGTATATATAAAGTTATAGGAACAATATATTTGAATATCAAGATAAATAAAATGTATTTTTTTATAGGTCATGTAGTTTCCTTCTTTTTATTATTTATATAATTTATTAAATTATTTTACCCCTTTTAGAGTTTTAAGGTATTTTTTTATACGTCTGTCCAATTTCTTGGATCATCGCTGCTATTCTGCTAATCAGTTTGGTTCTATCCAATTTGGTTGTCTGTTCATTGAATCATCGGTTCATACCTGCTAAGAAATTGGACAGAACCAAATTTATGAGCCGACAATTCCAGCCAAGAATCAAATAGCAGTGATGATTCGATGAACAGACAACCAAATTGGATAGAACCAAACCGATTAGCAGAATAGCAGTGATGATCCAAGAAATTGGACAGAACCAAATTTATTATCAATGCTAATGTCTATTGATTAACATCAGATGAGCAGATTGATGAGCCGACAATTCCAGCCAAGAATTCCAGCCAAGAAACCAATGGCCGATGAGCCTAAAATTCCAGATTGTTGTTTAACAGCAGATTGAACACTTGAACACAAATTCCAACCAAGAAAGCGATGAACCGATGAACAAATAGTTGATTGATTGATTGAACACTTGAACAGAGTCGAAGAACACACAGCAGATTAAAGAATTGAACAGAGCCAAGGAGTCGTCGCCTGTTCATTTGCCCACCGCCCACTCCTCCAGTCGACCACTCCCGGTTCGGTTCCTGTTCCAATGTCCATCTTCGAGACCTCGACGCTTCGTATCCAACGCAGAGATGCTTCTATGGTTGGATTGATCGCAGATGCCTTGAAGCGTGCTGTAGGCGCTGCTCTGCTGAAACCTAAGCATAAGGGTCTGATTACAAAAATTAAGTTGGGCTTATGGGTCAAAAATGAACCTACTCTAATGTAACATGCCTAAAAAAATTATGCCCTAGCCCAAATGCTGCCCTGGGCATATTTGTCCTTGTTTAAGATTTTAAGCCATTAGACATGTCCTTATTTAATAAAAATCAGCCCAATCTTAACTATGGCCCAATAATATTAGAGTCCAGATCCTTTCATTTCCTTCTGTTAGCATATTTGTTTGTAAATTTTTTATCCCTTCTCTTTTTCCTCTGCAAGTCTCAATTTGAAATTAAAACAGACATTTAAAAATCCGGGGGGAAAAATAAGAGATTCATCTAAGCATAGAGACTTTCTTAGGGTGTTTTTAAGTTTTTTTTTTTTTTTTTTTGTTTATAATTATGTTAATCTTACAATATCATTTTTTTTACTGTAAGAAAATAGCATCAAAGAAAAAACAAAGCTTTTCTTTACACTAGTGTGGATGAAATATGGGTTAACTAGCTGGTGCTTGTTTACGTTAACGCAAGTCCCCAACAAACTCTCTATCTATTCGATCGATAAAAGAGATTACAAACTAATTCCAGCATTCGAAACTCGGATAGAATTCTTGTTACATGTTACATTCACTTAGTCTTCTTAGCCATAGACTTTGATTTCTTCATTTTCTTCCCTTTTTCATCAAAGCTGCTCCATGCATATCCATTGGGTACAGCGAACGGATCTGCCAGTTGTGGCGGCATCAACTTTTGTGGCACCTTATTCGTCAACAAACCAGACCGACTACTACTCCTTGGCAACCTCGGCATAGAAGAGGAAACCGAAGCATGATATGTTCCTTTCCTGTCCTCAACATCATCATCATCTTCTCCATTACCTTTACTAAAAAGGAGGCGTGGACTTGAGATGGGAGTAAAGAATTGCTCCTCGGGTGGTTGGAGATCAATAAACTTTGTAAACGTAATCAAAACTCTGACCGTTGGCACCACCGGAATCGCCAACTTTAAGTTGCAACCATGAAATCAATCAGTACCCAAAATCAAGATGTATACAAAAAAGTTAGTCAATGTAGGCGCCACAACTACTATATGTTTGTAGGATTAAAAAAAAAAAGTGAAAGTAGGTGATGGTGAAATAACTTTAAACATGTCTAGAGACATATGATGAAGAGACCCGATCAAAGTACTTTGATGTGGGTCCATTTTGTCGACTTCTTTTTTTGGGAAAGACAAATTAAAGCTATAATTCAACATTACTACTAGTAAAAGCCTAAAAGGTGATGCTTAATGTTGATTCTAAGGGAATCAAAGAACAAATTAAGAAGAAAAATAAAAATTAATAAACAAGCTAGGTTTGTCAAGGATGTTTATTAAGTAACATGTAGGATCCACTTAGGGTCAAGCATATCTATACTATGGACTAACAATAAAGTGCCATAATCAAGACGTTGTTGGTGTGATGCTGATTTTATACTTCATTTTAAAATATATATTTCAATTACATCCATATAAAAAAAATTACTACAAATTTCTACGGACCCGTCTACATTATTGTAGTCTCGTCCATTCTGGAAAAATCAAACATGTAAAGGCAAGATTCATGTATCTCACTCACTCTACAAGTTGATGCAGGTAAACCAAAATGATCAAATTTAACGTATTCCATGTGTGTAATTTAAGCTAGGAACGAAATTGCTCATATATAATAATCATAATATAATTTGACAAATCTACAATGATAAATAATTATAACTATCTACTAAGGATGAGCATTTGAACCAAATAAACCGGCCAAGACCAAAAAGACCCGAAAACCGGCCCGGAACATACCGTTATTAATGTAGTTGATCCCGTTTCAGTTTTTTTTTAATCACTAATTTCGGTTTTCCGGGTTCGGTCCACCGGTTTTCGGTTTTTAACCCGGTCCAAACCGAAAATTAAACTTTATGTTATATTGTTATTTTTTTGTAGTCCATAGAGTAACAACATTTTTAGAACTTATTTCTAAACCATATAAAAAGTCCATAGAAGAGCTATTGGGTTCTTTCATAAATATATATCCATGTAAAAGTTTTTTTAGGTGTAATTTTTTTTTTTGTTATAATACTATAGAGATAAAATATCCATGGTATGTTTGATCATTTATTTAGTTCAAGCAAATTGGGATAAACTTGATAATTTCACAAAGAGAAAGAACTGAGAGTGAAAAATAAACAAAACAATAAAGCACTTATGAAACTTGTACCAGTTCCAAGTTTCCAACCGGTCCAAGGACCAAAAATCAACCAAAAGGTCGGACCGGACCAAACCCGAATTACAAACATTGGGTTGGTTTTCAGTTTTCTTATTTCCCTAATTTTGATTTTCGGTTTTTTTCAGATTTGGGTCGATTTGGTCCGAATGCTCATTCCTACTATTTACCAATGGACAAAACAGTAAATTTGGTTTTAGACTTGTTATGAATAGAAGAATTATGTTTCCAACACTAGGTAATAAATGGTACATTCATGATAATAAACAAGTTGTACTTGCTTGTCCAGAAGTAAATTCTCCCCCCACCCTCTTTAACAATATATTTCACTACCCTGTAAATTCCTAAAAATAGTAACAATGATAAAAGCAATATACGAGTTTAAATTGAAGCAACAATGATGGATGACAGTAGCTTTAACTTTGAATCTTTGTAGTACTACTTACAATATTCATAAGACATTCTAGAGTAAATGTAGCAAACTTCATTTGACCACACGCATTCGATCTTTTAAGTTCCAATGTAAGCTTAAAGGTCAAAACCAATCGAAATCTCTAATACCTTAATCCTAGTTTAGGTAACGTACTTAATGTGAAGCATTAGGTTTTAATGAATGTAACACCGATGGACTATAATAATAAATAAAGATTTTTAGTTTAATGATTAAATTAAACTTGGATTATTTTAGTTCAGAAATGATGCATCAGGTACAGGTACTGATGAGAACTATTGGATCACGCATGGCTCTATGTTATCAGATGATATCAGTTCTAATGGGTCCCATTGTATTCTTTTTCTTGTCTTAATTTGCATGGAAAGTGATTAATTAATTATAAAATGAAATGAAATGAAATAAACATAAAAGTGCTTAAATCCAAAACAGAAGCAAAATCCAACCAGGCCCCTGTGCATCTGTTATCTCTTGTAAATGGAAAATGACTAATTAGCCCTTACCTTAACCGGAAACGTTCCTTGTGGAAACTTCGTCGTGAGCAATTCCCTCATCCGTCTAACGGCTTTTACTTTGTTAGCTAAGATATCAAGTAACGGCAGTAGCTCTTCCGTTTGTAACGGAAAACTTTCCGTTAACCAAACTGACGGTCGTAACGTCTTCACGTACTCTTTCTCCTTTGTCTGTGGCTGTACCACCGGTAACGGCGACATCGGAAGGGTAGGAGGTGCTCGTGGACGTCGGCGGCGTTCTGGTATGATGTCGACACTCTTCCTTGACACGGATACGACTTCTCTGTCTAAGCTGACGAAACTACTGTGTCTCCGGCGATCGCACACGCTGTACCGTGGATTTTCGGCGACGAGGAAACCATCATCTGAGTCTTCTTCAAGCTCTAGTGGCATGATCTGTTCGCTACCAGCTATATCGCTATCACTAGTGGCGATTTTGCGTGACCTGAAACTGAAATGTACATTGTGGATTTCGTAAACCCTAGCTTTCCATTCACCAACGCTTTCGATTTTCTCTTGCCTCCTCCAATTAGTCCTGGCAAACAATTCCGCTTTGGTCACGTCCATTCCCGGCCGGTAAACGCTAGTCTGAGCACAAAATCCGGCAATGTCCGAATCACTCAACGGAGATCCGGCATTTTCGAAAGCGTCGAAAATTTTACGGTCGTCGTGATTGAGAACGAGCAAGGAACCAGCAGGAATATCCAAATTCTGATCACCGTCTCCAAGGAAGAGGAAACTCTGATTCGCACGCTGAATTTTCAAGCCGTCGTAACCGGCAAGCGAAGTATCGGCTCGTAAATTACCATCACGCTTCCAGATCTTGTACGTGTCTGAAGGAGCAATTTTCCCGACGAATGGTACAATAGAGCTCTCGAAGTGAAATGATATCTCCATATAGAAATCACGCATCCGACGGAGGACGGCGATGAGTCGAGGAAGACGGCGGCGCCACTTCGACCAGGCAGAGACGTGGTGGTGCTGGACAAGAATCGCAACAATGTCGGTGCATCGGCGACATACCGCCTCCTGTAATGCGTTCCATCCGTCTGCGTTCTGTAAGGATACGTCAGCGCCGGCGTTGGCAAGTGCACGTGCAGAGAACGCGTCATTTAATCTGACGGCCAGGTGTAGCGGAGTCTCCCTCTTCGGATTATCACGACGATCTAGTATTGCAGACACTTGGTCTGAAAGCTTCTCTTGGTTCAACGATTCTGACTCGGAGAGAATCCGCGTCGGATCGGCTAGCCGGGGCAAAGAGGCTACAATACGTGAAATCGTTGTGTGATCACCAACTGCTACGGCATAGTGTACGGGACTGTGTGAGTAATCATCAGGCTTAATCGTTTCCGACGACGTGTCCTTGGGTTTTTTGGCCGCCGGTGAGGATTTCGACATTTTGATCTTTAAAACCGTCTGTAAAAGAAACTGGTGTCTGAGAATCAGAAAGACTTAAAAGAAGGCAATGGGCAATATCGTCTTTTTGAGTACCATCCAATCGGCGCGTCTTTTTATAATTTGTTACACAGAATTTAGTATAAATTAAATTAATAAACTCATAAACCAATAAATGGAGTCCCTTTACGGTTTTTAAGATCACACACATTCTCTTTTTGTCCTTTAATTGCTTACTAGTTTATTACCCGCGTATTACGCGGATATTTTTAATATATATAAAATATAATAAATAAAAAGATAAAGATATAAATATTATTTTTTAAACGAAAGTATATAAGATGATATTATTATTTATTATGACCTATTAATTTTGTATATTTCAAAATATATATGAAGAGTAATTATTTTCTTATATATATTTTTAAACTTTTATATTATCTTATAATTAATAAGTTAGTAGATTATTAGATTTTGTTTGATTCGTTTGAATTTAAAAGTGGATTATGTTAGATTTGGATAGATTTAATTAATAAGTTAGTTGAGTATTAGATTTTGTTTGATTTGATTTGAATTTAAAAGTGGATTATATTAGATTTGGGTAGATTTGATTTAAATTTTCTTTATTATTTTTAAAATCTATAAATGTCACGTGTCGATTCATGGTGACGACACGTGGCTTCACCAGAAATGAGTATAGTTACTCTTTTAATAGTATAGATAGATTTCATCTTTTTTTTTTGTTAATTTACAAATAGGTTCTGACGCTTATGTTCGTTAACTTCACAAGGGTCCATGACTCATTATGCATTTCATCTCGACCCCTACAACAATTATTTTAGACACATAGGGCCCTTGTTATCACAATTTAGAACGATATTATAATTTATAAGCATTAGGTGTTTCATTGTTTTGATTAGTTTTGGTTTCTTAGGTTACATTTTGTAAAGCTAAGTATACTTTTTAGAAATTGTAACTTTTATAAAAATTAGACTATTAAATTTTGTAAATAATATTTGGTGAAAAAAAAAAGTTATAACGATAGTTTATAAGGTTATATAACATAAAATATATACATGTGAATTAGGAGTTTATTTTAAAAGGGTTGGGTTCCGGTAAGAACCCTTATTACCGTGAAAACGTGAGAACCACTCCAAAATGCGCAAATTTGTACATCAAATGCACAAATTTAAACAATTAAATGTTTTACTTAAAACCATTATTAGTCTTAAGTATTAATTAATATCATAATGTAACACTAAAATTATATTCAAAAATTATATTCATTAAATTATAAACTAAATGCACAATTCGTACATAAAATGGATAAATTATAGCATGAGATGCGTAAATTTTTACATGAAATGCATAAATTTATCGAAAACATTTAATTTTAGTATCAAATGCACAATTTTATACAGTGGATGCACAAATTTTAAGGTGGTTCTTACGTTCTCACGACATAGAGAGATTCTCATGTGAACTCAATCCTATTTTATAAATATTAAAAAGTTAACAAAACATTTTTGTTTTATCAAAAGCTCATATTCATCTTAAAACCTACCAAAAATGCCCCTTGATAGAAGATTTTTATTTTATAACCAAAATCTTAAGTATAACCGTTCAAATAAAATTTTGAGTTTCAGATTTAAAAAGAAAAACTGAAATCTGAAAACCATTAAAAAAAAAAAAAAAAAACTTAAAAACCCCTTGCAAAATATAAAAAGACTCATAAATGTCTAGCTTTAAACGCATTTTTTTTTTCCTTAATGCAAGTAATCATTAAATTAGATGTTTCAAAAGGTGGAGTTATACTTAATAAGATATTCTCAACAATAAAGCATAAATAACAGATAAGGCTTTTATTTTTCATCTATTAAGAAACCTATAGATGTGGAATTTATATTAAATGAAATGTTATTTATTTTGTTATACGTTTCGAAAGAGTAACTTAATAGAATAATAGATATATTAATGGAAACTTTTAAAGTATGGATGGAAAAACTAAAAAACGAAACATCGTGCGACAAAAAGAAAAACAAGAAACTAGACTGCGAATACAAGTATTTTCATGTTGAAAGATTTAAGTTGAAGGCTAAAGAAAATTAATAAACTCAAAAGAAAGTTGGTCAAAAAAGAAAATGCATGTAACAAAGTTGGGTCATTGTACCAACATGTGAAAGAAAAGGGCTAAAGTGTATTACATAAATAGAATTTATGATATCATAGTTTATACTTACTTTATAGGTCGAAATGCGACTATTGTAATTTAATTTGTTTTCTTCAATCTATGAGATTTTCATTTTTCATTTTTGTCAATTAATAAAATGGTATCTTTGTCACATTACCTTTTAAAGTGATATACATTTATTTACGTGCATATTCTAAGGATATTTTTAGTACATAATTAATTTTTAAAATATATAAAGATTATATTAAAACGTATAAATATTAATTTAAAAAAATACAGTAAAAGTATTATAATTTGTCATAAATTATAATTTTTTTAGTTTTTTGAATTAATATGAATATTCTTTTAGACTTTTTATCATATCATAACAACTTAAGTATTGCAATAATTAGATTTTATTTGATTTAAAAATGAGAGAGAGAGAGAGAGAGAGAGAGAGAGAGAGAGAGAGAGAGAGAGTGTGTGTGTGTGTGTGTGTATATATATATATATAGGGGTGAGTTCAATGGAAAACCTATATGCATCGGAAAACCAGGGAACCACTTTATAGCCATTGGATCAGGTGATGCATCACGCAGAAAGCCGATGCATCACGCGAGAATTTGGTGTATCACGCAGGGAATTTGATGCATTACGCGGAAATTGTGATGCATTTGTGGTGGTGCATGGAGGTTTTCCAAGGTTTTCCGATGCATGTTGGTTTTCCATTGAACCTCTCTATATATATATATATATATATATATATATATATATATATATATATATATATATATATATATATATATATATATATATATATATATATATATGTATATGATAGAGAGAGGAGTAGCGAGAAGAGGGAGGTTCAATTGAGAAACTTTTATGCATCGAGGTACAAAAGAACCCATATCAACCATTAGATCAAAAAATTGTATGGATTAGATTCATGGCCCAAGGGTAAATAGTTGGACACTTTTATGTGCAACTTGTGCATTATAGGGAACTCACAAGGAAGGGCAGTTTTAGGGAAATGTGCATACTCTTAAATTTAATATTTCCACTATAATCAAATAATCAATGCCAAATAAATTCACTTGAGTACATTTTTCCAAGTTTACAAAAATTACAACACAATTCAAAAAAAAAAGATGATGGATATCGATGCATTTCATTCATCATCGTTAATCTGTTTATACTATAATGCATCATGTTAAAAAAAAGACGCATTGTTAACCAAAAAAAATACAAAAATTCATTTATGCAATCGGGTTCAACTTGTTCATACATTCGTTTTATGGCACGTGTTTGTCGTTGCATATCATTCTTCCATTGAGGCCTGCATCTGTTCAACTTGTTCATCATTCATCTATGCATCGTCATTGTTCATCGTCATTTATGCATCCCCAATCATTTTTCGTTGGTCATCGTTCCATCATCCATCTATGGGCATGGTCATTGTGCAGCATCCATCTAATCATATCATTAGTCATCGTTCATCAGCCATCTATGCATGCAAATGTTCTTCATAATTATCATCGGTTACCTCTCTTGTATCATGTTCATCAATCACATAGATTGTTCAGCGGTATTTTGCGTCTTCAAAATCATCATCACAACTACTAGAAAAATCATGAAGACATATAGAGTTGAAAGAGAGAGAGAGAGAGAGAGAGAGAGAGAAGAGAGGGAGAGAGAGAGATGAGGAGGAAGGAATGTAGTTAATATGAGATTTTAATCAAAGTGTACTCCCTGAATTATCATTTATGATTTTTAGAAATAAATTAATTTCAGGTCTTTAGTTTTTTCCCTAATGCCCTTGGTGCACCCTTGGTGGATTAGGACGAATGCACAAAAGTGCCCACAAAAGTGCCTCGAGGTGCCCCGATGCATAAAAGTGGCTCAAGTGAACCTCATCTAATAGATATATATAATATATATATAATATCGTATATATATATAATATATATATATATATTATTTGGGTTCAAAAGTGAGTACAAACCACTAGTTTGGGGCGGAGTACCGAGGGTAAGCACTGTAAAATCATTTTTTGTAAAAAATTTTCATAATCTGTTTAAATTAGATCTATATCTAATATATTATATATATATATATAAGAGATATATAGATATATATAATAATATAATATATATTAATAAAGCAAAACAATTTTGTGACACGTGTCACTTTCTTAGCTCTCTTAATTTTGTTTTCCCGCTAATTTTACCTAATATAAACTCTTTCAATTAATTTTACATAATTGATTTTTTTTCAAAGAACCGAATTGATTTTAAAGAAACTAAAAGAGAGGGTGGGGGGGGTGCGATTATTATAATCAAATGATGTAATACTTCCTAATTTAAACTAATTTACCTAAAATGTTTTATCAAGAATTATATAAGTGATTATAAAACAATTATTTAGTTTCAACTTTAAATTAAATGTTTATCAGGTGATTTAATTCTAATTATTTGTATAATTGTAATAAATAATAATAAGATGAGATACTTTATCTTATTTCTCGGGATATCATGTGTCGATCACCAGAAATTTACACGTGACGATAGGATATTCTAGAATAATAAATAGACTGAATCAGAGCTTTCTAAGTTTAACATATAAGATAATTAGATTTAAATTCAATTCAAACCAAATATTTCATATTTAAATATTTGATAACTACAATATAATAAGAAAGTTGACCGATGAATAAAAAAAACATATTATTATATCATGTTTTTTAGAATTAAAAAAAATGAAAAATATTTAGAGTTTATGTCAAAATAATCATAATAGGAATTCTTATATTTGTTTTATATAAATAGAGTTAACATCTTATGTTTTAAAATTCTTAGCTTGAGTAGTTGTATTTAATATAAACCACTATTTTTTCAAACCTCTGCGTAATACGCAGGTAATAAACGAGGTTTAAAATAGCAAGAGGTACTTGCAAAAAAATCACACATAAACAAACACTGTATTTATGTGAAACGTTTGTAGTTTCACATGAACGGTACGGTTATGAACGTGATTTCACAACGAAGTCATGTTTCACAATAATTTGGTTTTCACGTTCACATATTTTTAATGATAGAAGTGTAAATGGTAGATAGTTATTTTACAAATAGTCTGATAA